>JAOEHI010052823.1:0-16094 GCA_025447815.1 Percopsis transmontana | reverse complement strand
AGACACCAGAATGAACTAGTTCACAGTAACGTTCATCAGGCAGTAATACAGTACGTTCAGTTCACGTTCACCCAAAACATGAACGCGTTCATGAACTATCGTTCAATGAACGCGTTCAGGCACATCACTGCATACATATACATATACACACATATAAAAAATAAATAGAGAACGCAATAGTCAGAAAACTTCAAGTTAGTGTGTTAAGAGGTAGAGAGGTCAGTGGCGGTGTTAAACTACCAGTGAATTAAGAGCCTGTGCACACCCGGGGCATTGTGATTCTTTATCAAAAAAATAAAATAAAAACGTTAAATATTGACTTGGTCTAGCTAGTTTCGTTTCAAAACAAAACCGGGATTAGACTCAGATTAATCTTATTTTTCTATATTTCTACTGTTTAAATGCAGACTATTAAGTAGGCACACCGGCTCTTAATTATAGTATTATCAAACGGCCTTTCTTGTCGTTAGCACTTCAAAAACACAATGTTCTTTTTTGTGTGGCAATTAGTTACCTAAAACAACATGGCTAATAAGATCACAATAAAAATTTGATATCATACCTTGGGCACGGGTTGGGTACCAGAGCTATTTACTAATCGACGCGCACGAAGCAGCAGGAAGTGATGAAAGGTTGCCGACAAGATTTTGTTTCTCAACATAGTCTTTAACTTCATAACTTCATCACTGTTACAAGTAACGCACGATACTTAAAAGTAACAGTAGAAATATTTGCCTACTTGACAGCCGCGCGTTACAGTAGCTAAACCTACTCCATTACTCAGATAAGTAGGCAAGGCTAATAACTTTACGTAACACTTTACGTATCGCGTTACTGTCTTGCCAACACTAGTCGACAGCTATAGTTCTATGGTAGACAGTCACACCATCACTGTGGTTCCAGGTCCCGTAATGCATTTCATAAGATTCGTTCATCGTGTGTTAAGTAGCACACATGCATTCAGATCGTAGCCTAAAGACAATTGAAGAGCATGGCATCCGGAAGATTAAGAGGTTAACATAATCTCTAAAACATAGACTACACAACTGGTAACCTAATTGTTGGGGACTTTTATTAAACGTGATTGCCCACATGTAAACAGCATGGCCAGAAAAAAAGGTAAGAGCTAAAATGTATGAAACTATTTTTGAAAGTCATAAGTAGGATTTTTTTTTTCAGTCTAGCCCATATTTTTAACTTTCGAGTCACTCAACATTTACAATGATCTCATGAAAATTGCTCCTAAATCTTCCTTTTAAACATTGGTCCTGTATAAAATGTACTTTTGAGTTGAGTTGTTATGTCAATTTTATGTGCTAATATCCTGTCAGATAAACCTTATTTCTATTACATTCGTAATTGCTTCTCAATAAGTAGAACCATTCTGTTTTAAATTGAATACAACAGAAATTGAATTTTGTCACAACCAAAAGACAACTCTGGAATGGCCATTATGTACTCATGCACCAGGCTGCCTACCTGTAAGCATCATTCTTGAGCAAGATGCCTAACCCCTACCTTCTCCATGTAATAGCAGCATGTAATTGTAAGTCACTTTGGATAAAAGCGTCTGCTAAATGAACAATTGTAACCTGTGTATCACCTGTACTGCTATCCTACGACAGATTTGGTGACCTGCTGTCTGCGTCTGATGCTATTGTAGAAATTGGGCCTCCAAAGTGATTTTATTTCAAGGAAAGATATTATCTGTGGACAATTCAATTTAGGAGACATTCTTCCTGGATATAAAATAATTGAATAAAAGCACAGACATTTTTCCAAAAACTGGCATAAAAACTAAAAAAACTAAAAATAATCAGACCTGTCTCTCATTAAGATCTCTTACATAGCAAAATCCCCAGAATTACCCACAAAAATGTATGTTTAGAAATGTTACTGACTCTCAATAAAAGCCAATTTTCCACGGCAGGAACTATATACCAGATACCACAAATTCAGTAAGTTTTTGCTTTTAACAAAAAGGAAACAGGGCTGCTTTTTTAGTTCCTGCTACAGATGCACTAATTCAGGACAGGAGCTATCAAGAGTGGAGCATAGCGTGCTACACTATTGGTGTGCGGAGCCAAGTGGCCAAACAAGAGTCCTGCAGGTGCTGTGGCAACTGAGAAAAGCATTCATCAGCCGTTAGCGAGCTAGGAGTCTATGCATAGTAAGCGTCTGTATTTCTCTTTTAGCGCTGGACAATTGGCTCCACACCCACAGTTTCCACCCCCGACTACACTGTAATTCCATAAGAACCGTGATGATAGATCCTTTCCACAGGCCCAGCTGACGCCATGTTGTTTTTTAGGGTTGCATGCGTGAATCAGTGGGCAAGCATTAAGACTGCTATTGAATCAAACAAATCCATTATTATTTTTAATAGCTACAGCCGTGTTCACCATATGTCACGTCTGTGAAAAGGGCCCTTTGTATTCATCATACGCACGATAATATTATCTATCTTTTGAGCAGCGAAAGCCCTGCAGCCATTCCCATGCTGCATAGGTGCAGTATGCATCTCCACCTCCTGTGCAGTCTGTTGCAATGCAAAACAGAAAATTGCTCTTGATGAATTCTGCACTCAACAAGACTCAGGCCCGCCAAAACAAATGTCCTCATTCTAGTTTTTCCTTCTCTTCCTACCACGACAGTTGGCGACAATAAGAAAAAGCGCAGTAGAAACGGCAACAAGAAAAAGTTCCACGGAACAAGTTTAGTTTAAATTTTGGATAGTCCCTGAACTTCGGTGGAGAAGGGGCTTAACAGTGCTTAATGTATTTGGTCAAATTAACAAATGGACAATTATTCTGTACTGATATCAGTTTACAAGCTGCGTTTATCCATGCGTCACCACTAGAGCCACAGACCTCTTTCCCTGAGTTACATAGTGACGTCAACATTCTACAGTAATGCTTGTCAAAAACGTCTACGGCAGACTACATATGAGTGTAGCCTCGTGTGTGTGTGTGTGTGTGTGTGTGTGTGTGTACTTGCTACATAGTGAGGACTGGAACCTACAGAGTGAGGACATTTTTGGAAAGTGAGGACATTTTGGCTGGTCCTCACAACTTCAAAGGGCCATTTGAAGACTTGGTTTTAAGGGTTAGGTTAGAATTAGGTGAGGGTTAGGCATTTAGTTGTGATGGTTAAGGTTAGGGTAAGGGGCTAGGGAATGCATTATGTCAATGATGGTCCTCACAAAGACAATAGTACACGTGTGTGTGTGTGTCACATCAGTAGACCAAACTGTTACAGCCAAAGCCAGAGAAAGGCAATCCTAATCAGTGCAATCCTAAATTAACTAAAACCGAGGGGGAAATTCTTTTGGGAAGGAGGAATTATTGATTTATTACACAAATACATTCTCATGAACCACACACACACACACACACACACACACAAACATTTAGATACTAACACATTACATACTCACACACACACACACACACACAATTTTAAGTCACCGTCACTTATCCACTGTGAGTCCCTGTCACGCTGTATAAAAAGAATAGACAAAACCAAAAAAATGTTCAGCCTTGGTTGCAGCCATCCATTCCCCTCTGGGTGAGGAGTTTCACCGTGAAGCAGACTCTTTAAACAGAGTCTAAATCACCGTCTCTGCCCTGCCCCCTGGTGGACACTCACAACTCTGTGTGATCGTCTGAGGGAAGGAGGAGAGGAACAACAACATGTTAGGAGAAACTGGAGAGTCAAAATAGAACATACAGCATGCAGGACAAATGGCTGAAACGACATAGACAACAAGAGAAGGGGTTTCTGGGTAACAATAGTTTGTGTGCGTGTGTCTTTATGCATGCACCTGTGCGTTGCTGCTGTACTGTGTGGTTCTCTGATGCTTTCCCCTGCACTTTGTTCTGCAGCCGTTTAATCTCCTGGTCGTAGTCCGTCCACTCAGATACGATCCTGACCGCCGCCTGGAGCTTCGGCTCCTTGGTCATGGGGTTGTTACACTGCGGACATTAGCAACGAGAAAAAAGGAGAATCAATGGATCAAATAATACAAAAAAACAACAATGCACTTGAATGCATTAGTGTGTACATAGTTATTGCAGTCTGGCATTTGCAAAAGTACATCAATCAGTCAGAGGGTGCCTTGCATTAATCAATGCATTACGTAATTAGTAAGCACACAGTACCCAAGACTGCCACTGGGGGCAGTCCAGAGCAAGCTATGAAATTTTCACGGTCTGTGTTAAACGCAAGAAGGAGCTACATGTCGGTCGTTAGAGAAAACACATCTACTGTCCACTCTTGTGTTCCTGATAATTGTCTCTATTCCCCCCTTTGCTTTGTGTTTGGGGTGTGTTGTGTAGCTACCAGGTCTATAGTCTTGGCCCTCTTCTTGGTGCTATCGTCACACCAGGTCTCGCACCAGAGCCACTCCTGAGGCAGGGACTTGATGGGAACCTGGTGGATCATGTTGTTAGGAAGGTCCTGGAGAAAAAGAGGGACAGTTCGAGGCATGAGGGAAAACAGACCGAGGCTCATTTACAAGCACACAGAATTATATGCCACTGTCAATATCCAGATTAAAATAATTTTAGTCAATGGTGGAATGAAATAAATGCCATATTTTTCAGTTGGAATTCTAGATACAATCCAGCCACAATGTACCTGGGCAATATACGTAGATGTAATAGAGGAATAAACTATTCAGCCACAATAAACACAATCATTACAGACTAGGGATGTAACGATATCAAAATCTCATGGTACGATAATACCTTGGTATAAAGCGATATTTAAAAAAACAGACAAATGAAGACTTTATTTTACATTACAGATTACAGACATTACAATGATGTACAAATTAACCATCTCATATCCTGTCCTCTTTTCTTTATCCTCTAGTCATAACTGTGGATTAGAGGTATGAGGTATAGTATGAGATGGGTCAAATGACCTAAAACTCTTTTATAAAGTAATATCATTTCACCAGCTGTACCTAGACAAAGTTAACATTTTTATTTTTCGAACATTCTCTATGGTACTACCTAACTACCACATATATTGGTTATTAACTTGACCCCGATGTGTATTTCACAGCAGAATGGCAATGTCTGCATATCGTTTTTTGTCTGTCCTTCACCTTTAGTCGTTTCTTGTCACGGGGGAAAACCAAAATGCTTCCACACTTCAGATTTAAAATTCACTTAAGCGTCCACAATTTCAAAATCTCTCCCTTCTCCTTCGCCTTAGCAGCACCCGGCATTTTCGCTCTACTTTTAATCAGAGCGCAAAGGATGATGGGCACGCATGGGTCGATGGAATCGTAGTTCCCCCGAAGACCCATCGTTTCATACCGTCATGTGACCACGATGATATTGAGACAATTCTGCTATCGCGATACCACGAAATTGACGATACCGTTACATCCCTGTTACAGACACAGCGCCGTAGTGTGATGAACTCTCACTATAATAATTAGCTTGAAACACAGACCTGGTCCAGGTTGGATAAGCTGTTGGGGTCTTGACTGAGGCCTTGGTACTGTCCTCTTAGCCGGTCGCCTGCCGCTATCTTACGGAACTTCTTCAGGTCGACCACGTACAGGGCACTGGAGGGAAACGTGAAGAGTTTGGAGAAAATAAACGTCTTCTTGTATATGCAAGCGTTGTATTTATAGGACTAGCTTAACCGCTAATCCTCTAGAAGACATTTAGAAAAATAAATTACACATGATAAATAAAGAAACAACACGTCTGTCAATGACTAATTTGCTTTGGGATATTGGGATTACAGTGTTTTGTCATGTTCCTTAAGCCTAGCCATATTTATGTCCATCAAACTCGATCCACCTATTTAATGTCACATAAAAAGCCCGAGGGACAGGTTAAGTCTTTACTTGTTTTGTGGTCGAGCCACAATTATCAAGGAAAAGACTTGGCGACCGAAAATATCTGTACCAGCCAAGTCAACAGCCGGTTCCTGGAGGTTCCGGGCTGATTGGCGTTCTACCTGATGTGGTACTTGCGTCCGGCCAGGTGGCTAGCCCAGTAGCCAGACTTCCAGAAGCGGTACCCGTCCATCTCTCTCCTGCTCTCGCAGAAGGGCGTGTAGCCATACGGCGCCCCCTCCAGGTCAAAGTCCCGCAGCTCCTTCAGGTCGGTGCGCACAATCTACAGCAGAGGAGAAAGCAGGAGTTGAGCGAGAGAGACGGACATATTTCAGGTAGATATGATGAAAAATGAGGCTCAAGGCTCCACTAAACCCACAGGTAGACAAGTCTCAGGTAGACGTTGGGCGTCAGCAAACTACATCCGCTCTAAGTATCCAATAATAAAGAAGGTGCCGGAGGTCGCGCCCTAACAGGTGCATTCAAACTGACAGAGTTCAGTCAGTGAGATGTAAGTCAAGCAGGCATGCACACGCCCACACACATGAACTCAAAACACTGGTCGGTGGACAGCATTACTGGTAGTACTACTTGTTTGAAGCCTAATTCATGTGGGTTCGGCTTCCAGTACGAATCCCTAGGCCAAGAACAGGAAACATTACCCGTTTGTTCCTTTACATCCAGACTCATTTATCATTAGCTAAGGACAGGGTAAGGGGTCCAGCAACAGGCTCATTCGGACAGAGGCAGGTTCAAAGAGGATGGCGTGTGTGTTTTGTGTGCGAGCGAACCTGGTCTGCGTCCACAAACATGAACTTGTCGACAGTTAGAGGGAAAAGCACGTCAAGGAAAAGAATCTTGTATCCCCAGATAATCCTCTGCTTCTCTGTCTGCTGGTGTAACCAGCGAGGCCACTTGTACTGCACCAGCTCGTACTGGAAACCATATTCCTCCGCCATGTGGGGGATAAACTCCTGTACAAAACACACACACACATAAACAGGCCTGTGAATATGTGTACATGTATTTATATGATACACTAGTGTCCTTTGCATTTACACACACACATGTAATGAGAGTTAAATTTAAATAAAAGCTACATGTGAACTGCAACTCTTGAACTGTCCAACCTATGAAGACATAGGATGACAACAGAAGAAAATAACTTAAATTATGTGAATTTAATTTGAGTGGGGAAAAGCATCCCTATACCAGATCACTGAGATTTTCAGATATCAGGTAAATGCTGGTTAAAAGCTCCTTTCGCACATGAAACCTGTATCGTTGCCGGGTTAGATAGGGGTCAGCGTTTAACTTTTCCTTTTCACTATCCACTATCCATTACCATGTGAACCGTGTTAACACATGCCTTATGTTATGTATGATGTACGCATGCACATTAATAAACACGTTTCTAACTACAATAAACAATGAAGTACAGTTAAGGCGTCCATTTTGTATTGTGTGTGAACTGTGTAGGAACATTGTCCGGTTGCATATGTGAAAGGGTTTAAAGACCGAAAAAGACTTCCATCCAGCCATGAAATGCTTAACAGCAGCCGTTAATCCTACCTTGAAGGTCGGGGAGAGGTAGTTCTTGAGAAACCAGAACTTGACAGGAGTTTTGGTGTTCTTTAGAACGGACATCATCATTATTCTGAAATGCAAACGAAACCACAAGAACAACTGAAACGCCAGTATCAGGACGTGTGGTAGCTTGAACACAGCCCTTTCGTTTGCAAACAGGAGCTTAAATGTGTCGATACACCCACCTGAGGAACCTCTCGTACAGGTGACCTGATGCCACAGAGAATATGTTGATTACATCATCCTTCTCTTGCTTCGGTTCGTCTGTCTTCGTTCCACCCGTGAACCCTCTGTGGAACAAAAAGAAAACAAACTGGGACTGGGTGTATATTTATATTTGGAAAAGGGACATATTTAAAAAATAGGGCAGCATTTAATACCATGTCATGTCAGTAAAGTTGTACCTGGTCAGAGACTCCCAGAAACCAGAGTCGCTCTCCTGCGTTCCGTCACTCAACAGCTCCTCGTTGAACTTGTCCGGTTTCTTCTGGACCTGAGCAACACAAGAAAGGGGTAGACCAGGTAAACGTACTGGCGCATGGTTTTAAATGGGGCCATCCTTGGGCCCAGGGGCCAAGGGCTCGTTCCTAGTGAAAGACATTTTTGCCGTTTGCTTCAGCAACACAATGAAACCCCTCAATGCGTAATCTCCTTAGTGAAGGCATTGACAAAAGATGTACATTAAGGAGTTTAAATGAATGTGCACCTTTGCGCACAGTTGCGTTTCACACACAAAAAGCGAGCTGGGAAGAAATGTGGGGGTCTGGAGACACTTTGCTTTAAGCACTATTCACCGAGAAAAACGAATAAGAAGCCCACATAGTCCTCAAAGTTAAAATCATTGCCTCCTAAATCTCCTAGGTTAGCTTACGTCATTCGAGCGCAAAATCTTAGCACCAGTGTTTTCCCTGACAGCTACCGACCTTGACTTTGATGATTCTGCTCTTGAAGTTGTTCATCACCACGACGATGTCATCAGAGTCTGCTGGGGAGTCGGCGCCGTCGTGGCTGAACACGCGCAAAAGGCGGGAAAGTTAACAGAGCGAATCATATCTGGTGGTCAATTACAACTGCTAATGGGCTTTGTCGTTTTGTGTCGTCTCACCTGTAGATCTTATAAATCTCGTCGGAGCGCCCCTTTCTCAGCTTCAGGATCCAGGCTCCGGGGTTGGCCTTCAGCTGGAAGTAACCCTGCAAAGACCAGGAAGATTTACATTGTCATTGTCAGCAACATAAAAGCGTTTAGAAGGAGGGAATTATTATTCGAAGATATTATAATGAGATGCAATGGGCCAGAGAGCAGCGGTGTAGAACCAGTGGGTGTTGAGAAGGTTCAGGGTTTGTCATACCAGGTTTGCCATGACGATGGTATCCAGGATGACGGGCTCCGAGGCGGTGCCCAGGGTGAACTGGAGGCCGCGGGGGGGCTGCCCCGTGCTCACGTCAAAGCAGTGGCCCTCTAGCAGCAGGTACTCCAGCTCATATTCCGCAGCCACCACATTCTCAACCTGGAAGGAAGCGGGTCATTCGACTGCCTTAGGTACTGTAAACCTGCTGATAAACTGGACGAGCTGGACGATTTAGCTTTGAAATAGTCAGCGCCTGAGTTAGGACTTGGGACAGGATAGCACGTTTCGGTCTAGAAAAACACACCTTTAAATGAGTCACAACCACAAAACGCACGCTTACAATTACGTCATTTAGCGGACACTAGCCAAAGCGACTTACAGTTGAGTACAATTACAAGTGCTACAAGGAGTAGGTAGGTGTTAGACATCTTGCTCAAGGATGCTTACTGGTGGGCCCACTCCAGGGCTCGAACCCATGACCTTCGGGCTGGGGGTTCGAACACCCAGACCCGCTAGACTATCCTGCCCCCCCCACATGTTTTAGCATTTAAACACCAACAAGTGTACAACCGTAAACAATCCACCGTGGACGTACAAATATCCATCCCATATCCCTCACACGGGCCTATACCTCCTCCAGGTAGATGTTGTCCAGGTCGTAGCGGGTGTGCACCGACTCCACCATCCAGCTCTCCGGGGTGTTTAGGTTGAGGGTGAACAGGGGGCTCTGGGGCATGTCTAGGAACCTGGCCAGAGGGCCTGGGGAAAAGCTGCCATCTGCCTGGAAGGCCACCTCCGGCTCCAGCACGTAGCGGTAAAAGCTGGAAGCAGAAGATGGAAGGATCGTGTGTTTTTAACTAGTGCTGGAAGAAGTCATGCCATGTGATGGGTGCTGATTGGTGACCCGCCGATACAATGAATTATGTTATGCAATTACTAATGCTTCCCATTTGTTTCCAGGTGTGTGTATTGCGCCGTTATTGGTCCAATTCAAAAATTATGCTTTTCCCCCCCTCAATGACTCGATGCCTATAATTTACTTCTATGCTGATGTAGAAGACAATTATTTGCATAAGTCTGAAAGGTACAAAGTAGTAATGAGTGTATGTTGTAGCTTAGTATGTGTGTTGTGTTTTGGCTGCACGTGAAGCAGGTTGTGCTGCATGCTCACCTCTTGAGAGGCATATCTGACAGTTTGGACTGACAGTTCATGAACACTCGCAAGTTCAAGTTCACCAGCTGCTTCAGGACCTGCGGTCAGGGAGGGCGGAGACATGTCATCGCTTTGACCTCACTTTGAATCAGGTTAGCACAATTTAAATTAAAATAGTCCCTCTTTTTTGAAGTCAAATGAAGTGTCAGAGACTGTGAAATGTCAGAGACTTAGCATTGCTCAAATTAGACGAGAAATAAGACATTCAACCTACCAATAGGAGAGGAGCTAGTTTCTGTGCGTTCCTGGTTACGGGGTCCACCACAACAGCTACATCGAAGTACACCTCTCCCTCTCTGGGGCGGAGCTTCACAGCACTGCCAACAACAGCCAATCAGTTTACCCACATGACAGTTTGTATGTCTGCAAGACATGCAAGGACTGCTGGCTCAAACCTTTGGTATTGCTCACTGTAAGTTAATATGTAGTGTGTCATTTTGGGGTGTAAGGCGAAGCCAAAACAAGTCTCTGTCCAATCGTGTGCCTCGGATTCATTTGTATCCAAACACAATAGGGGCTCCCCATTTTGCTAAATGTAGTTCTTTTCAACAGACGATGTATACACATCATTGAGTAATGATACTGGGTTTTACACACTGTGCCTTTAAATGCAATGTGTGCTAAAGCAGACTGTGTGTCTCAGTTTAATATGTCCCACCTGTAGCGGTCATCTGCAAACCCATAATCCACCCTGGCCTCTCCTTTGGGCTGAGAAGACAGCAGAGCATCGACCTTCATGACAAGGTCACTGGCCCTGAGAGATGAGCAGATTATTATTATTATTATTATTATTATTATTATTAAGAATAATAATAATACATTATTATTATTATTATTATTATTATTAATAATAATACATTATTATTAATAATAATAATAATAATAATAATAATAATAATAATAATACATTTTATATATCATTTAAATTGTATATACATTTTATTATATATACCTGTAAGCTTCCTTAAGATAACTATCTGCCATGTAAGATTACAATGTAATTGTAAATCGCTTTGGATTAAAGCATCTGCTAAATGACCTAATTGTAATCTTTAGCACATACAGACGTATGCAAAAACTAGGCCTCAATTATAGCAAAATCCCTATTAAAAAATATCACATGAACAAGTTCTAGAGAAAAGCTGTACCTGTCTTCCACAATTCCAAACTGTTCAACCTTGCTTTTGATATGCTCGCCAGAAGTCTTCATAATAATACTCTCCAATAGGAGGAAGTCATCCTGGTTAAAGACCTCCCCTTCTTCCAAAGGACCAATGATCTGCAAGCAAGGTGGGCCGGGGGTTAATTTAAACTAAATAAAAATGAAAAAAATACTCCTATGAACAAACCAATTTGTTTACCATTAATTTGACCATTATTCCTTCTATTATTTTTTAATTTGATAATGTCTTCTTTTGTGACTCACTCTTCCGTTACTGATGACAGCCCTCTGTCCCTTCTTCAGTTTAAGAACATCGCGACAGTAGGCAGCATGGGAGAGCAGGAAGTTGAATTTAGGGCCGTCATATGCACTCTTAAACAAGGCCACATCCATGCCCTGTGGAGCAGAGGGAAAGGGAAAGGGATGTTAAATAAATAACATGAATTATGAGGACACGCTATGATTTTAAGCAGTAGCAGAATAGCATATTTGAGACTGTTACTCCACCTCATATACAGTCATTTTTCATTCAGAAATGGAGGCCCTGAAGCATGCTACAAAAGGAACTGATTTCTGGCTTCCAGCTACTGCGAGTGCTGTTCTGTGTCTCGTTTTACCCCGACGGCAAACTGTCCGATGTCGCCACCCTTCTCCAAGGCCGTGGCCACCTCCTCCTTGGCCATCTTGGTGATAAAGTTCTTGGCGTTGTTAGCCGTCTGCGTCTGCATGGCTGCCCAGATGGCGCGCGCCACGCGGCTGGTCTCCGCAGACAGACTGGCGGAGGGGTTGTTGACCACACCCAGTCGGACGTTGTTGCTGGTTTTCTGTTGGAAGGGGAGGTAAGAGGAAATTTGATAAGGCTCCCAAGAACTAGCATAAAAAACTGCTAATTCTTCTTGTAAAACAAATGCTGTAAAACTACATTAAAGTGGAAAACATTTTTTTTACATTTATACTAGGATATTCTGCCACCTAGTGGCTATAGTAAGAAGTGTGTTTGTGAAGGCTCCGTCCACCCACACTGGTGTGGAGTTATTTTTGATGATCAGACCACTTCATAGGTGGCAGTTGAGCGGCGCCAAATAGGTATATTTATTTCAACATAAACATGTTTTTATGTTCTACATACTTACACATTTCAAAATAAACAAATATAATTATGTCCTATACCTTAAAAAAAAAAAAACTTAATTTATAGTCTCTCTCTCTCTATTGCTCCGAGAGCAAATTACTCTTTCTGCGGCCGAGTTAGGTTGTGAACTCTCTGCCAACATTACCACACGGTTGTTGTTGAACTATTCACTCGTTTCAGCTTGACCTACATTTAATTTTAAATCAGTCGAATCAGTCGAATATTAATTTTCATAATTGAATGTCTGTATATATTTTTTTACAATTCGATTATATCATTCGAATTTTGAATATTTGTTGACAGCCCCTAGTGAGATGTCAATCAAGCAGGTTTGTACATGCCCACACAGTCCTGAGATGAGGTCTAATGAGCAGACCAGCTAAACACCAGTGTGGGTTCACAGGGGCTTTACTTGGTGCGGTATGGCTCGGTTAAGGGGGACACCACTAGTCCAACGTAACAATGGCATTAGTGCTCATACTGTGTGGCGGATGGCGTCGTAGAGGAGCTGGCGTCCAGACGGCTGGTCAAAGTCTCCCACCACCCAGAAGGTCACCGGACGAATGTATCCGTCATCTGTCCAGCACAGAGACAGGAGCACAATGTTTTAAAGAAACACCTCGACATTTCTAATAGGATTTTGTCAGTTGGTACATTTTTTTTTTTTTACACAATAGAGGTCTATCAGAATAGTCCTCAAACTGTACTGTCACTTTAATTGACAATACACAGGCACGTTTTAACAGCCTATTCTCAATGCATGCACAAGCAATGCTCACATATCTTGTCCTGGGTTTACACTACTCAAAGGTTCAGTATGTAGGATTTAGTGGCATCTAGCAGTGAGGTTGCAGATGGCAACCAACGGAACACCCCTCCCTCTCCAAGCGTGGATTAGAACCTACGGTGGCACGGACTCAAGCTGCCACTTTAACGTAAAAACCCGAATGGCGCCCTCTAGAGCCAGTGTTTGGTTTGTCCGTTCTGGGCTACCGTAGCAACACGGGGGCGCAACATGGAGGGCCCCGTGGAAGAGGACCCGCTCCCTATGCAGATACGAAGGGCTCGTTCTGAGCTCACGCAAAACACCACCACTCGTCGGTACAGGCGATTATACACTCGTGAAAATATTATTATATATTATTATAATACTATATTCCATTTCTGCTAATAGATCACCCTAAATCCCACACACTGCACCTTTAAACTCCAAATCTAAACTGCACTTTTGCACCATGCTCTTAAGTTCTTGCAAGTTACATGCAAGTTCTTAAGTAACTCAAACAAGGTCTCCATGCTGGTGAACGTGCGACAGTGTTTTCAGAAATTCTGCCAAATGGGTAGAGAAAAAGAAAAGAAAAACGGAAAGGAAAAAATGCAGTACAAACAATTATGTGAAAATTACCATTTCTATTAGTGCTGGTCATCCCTAACACAGGAAAAATGGCGGGGAAAAAAAGGAAAGCATAGGCAGAGTCCGAAAAACAGGGAAGGCCGTGTGAGGAGGAGAACACACGTACTTTTTCTAAATAAAAGTGCATGCAGTTAAAAATATGTACAAATTGGGCTTAGACCTTTCCAGGGTAAATAGAACGCTATAAATTCCTACATAATCCAATGAATTTCAAAATATATACATACCTTTATATATAATAACAGAAGAAGAAAAAAAAGGAGAGAGATTTTCTCATTCACTCACCTTTCTTAGTCATGTAGTTTATGCTGTTGGCCACAGCGGTGCTTTTCTCTCTGCTGTCCAGAGTCAGGAATCTGGCATAGTCGTCTACAAAGTAGTTATCTGCAGACACAGACGCGGCAAGGTGTTAACTCGGCAGCCTACATGATTGGACTAGATTCAACAAGAGAACCGGATTCAAAAGGCACAACATGCAACGTAACAGCGTGCTATGGATGTACTAACTGGTGTCGGATAGGTCCAGGTACGTTCTGCTGGTGGACAGAACCCTGGGGTTGATACGAGGAACGACGTTGGGCTGGTTCATGATGAAGTCCACCACGTCGTGATCGGTCGCTAGCTCCCCCTAGTGGACACACACACACAACAACAACACAAACGGTCACAAACGGTGGCTTTATCCGCACAGCGATGCGGCCTTTAAAAAGCTTCCCCGTGTTCACTGCGCGAGTGTCACGGTAACCCACCAGGTACACGGCTCGCTGGTAGAAGGAGGTGGTCTCCAGAATTTTGTGCATGGTGACGGTCTCCAGCTCGTCGGGGTCCATCTGCTCTCGCTGGAACGGCATGCCGTTGTACATCACCACGGGCAACGGGCCCACACCTGTCTGCTCGTAGTAAGCCCGTCCTTCCTGAAGGGGGTTTGATAGATTCACAGCTTAAGAAGCGTCGCAAACGTCTTCTTCTTGTGTCGACCAGTAAGTATAATAAACAGTTCACACAGAGATTCACATGAGATTTTATTGAATTCTAATTCAATGGTAGTATGCAATTTTAATTTGAATAACAAAACCTGAATAGAAACACCTTTCGAGGGGAAAAAAATGCACTACATTTTAAAAATAATAATAATAATAAATAATAATAATTTTTCAAATAAATGATAGCATGGCACCATCTTCACTCCACCATCAAAGCCTGTATATATAGTTTGTTTCCTCTGGTCTAAATCGGTTGATGAGTTTGGAAACTTTGTTTGTCCCTTGTTTCGGTTTATTTTTACACAGAGAAAAATTAAAAATCAAAGCGCACCAAAATGTATCACATCAAACCACGTGAGAACGTTCACTGGCAGCCGTGGGAGCTATTTAACATGGAGCAACGGCAGAGATGGCATTTGTTCATAGCTGTGGCAGTTATCTGGGGCAATATACCAGGCTAAACTACACCAGCAGTACAGTTGTTTTGGTCCACACCCAAGTGGGATCGCCCAAAAGAATCGTACCAAGGGGGAAAGCGAATCAGAGTACGATTTAACCGGACTGAAAAGTGCTGGTGTGGAAACGCCCTTTAGTGAAACAGGAAATTAGTTGCTCACCTTCCTGTTGCCGTCGTAGCTGGAGTCGGCTCCCAGGACGCTGCTCACCTCCACGTAAGGGAAGCGCTTCTCGAGAACCTTCACCACGTCCCCAACACTCAACTGGCCGCCCACAGAAACCTTGGCAAACATCTGCAGGAACAAGAGGAGGACAGTGAGAGATGGAGAGAAGTTCTATAATGACTTATCTTCAAAATCACGAGTATAAAACTGCTGTGAGATGATTGGTACTGCAACAGGATATCAGGTGGACTCACAGCGACGACGGCTTCAAAAGCACTTTGGCTGTCGACCTCGTCGCTGATGTAGTTGTAGGCGCGGTGCAAGGCCACGCCAGCGTCTTGCATGCCGTCTACACCGTCTTCGTCGGACACGACAAACACGAGCCCTATCCTAAATACAAGAACACAACCGGAAGGTTTGAGTTTCTAGATAGCTGACTATTCCCAGAAACTGGCTAGCTCAAAATGCTACACACAGGCAGGTAAGCACAGGTCCCAACTAGAATATGGGTGAGTTTGCATTGTGGATTATTTTTGATTTCTCTGCTAATATTGTAACGCAAACATTTTAATGTAGCAATATAATACATAGCAACATTAAAATCATGTTCAATGGTAATTTCACTTAAATATATTAGGTGGGTTTAATACTGCCCTGGCATAAAACCTCTGGTACAATCTATGAAACTCAAGTCACTGTCTGACACACACACACACACACACACACACACACACACACACACACACACACACACACACACACACACACACACAC
>JAOEHI010052822.1:0-16100 GCA_025447815.1 Percopsis transmontana | reverse complement strand
CAGACTAGGGGAAAACCAGGAAACAGACTTAGGGAAACCAAGAGACAGACCAGGGAACAGGCAGGGTCGTGACACTGTTTAAACACCAAGTCTGTGGGTTGACTGCTTAGGCCAAGTTTGAAATGGCCCACACCACTCGAGTTGCTCCGCAATAACATTCTTTTAGATGATGAATTCATGAAAGAAAATGCATCTTGCCAGGCATCTGTAAGGGGAAATTAAAATAATTACCTTGCTAAATATTGTACACAAGTGGTAATGAAAATTAACAATTCACAGGACTGAGTCTTGACGACTTAATTCTCAGTCTACTGAAATATATAATATCAAATATTAGCGACCATGTATTCTTCTGTACTACTATGTACTACTTTTATATTTGTAACTGTACTGATTGTAAGTCGCATAGGATATAAGCTTTTGCTAAATTAGCTAACTGTTGTCCCTAATGTAGTCATTTAGTTCAAAGAGAGCATTGAAATATCATTTGCAATAGAAACCATCAATATATACATAAGACTTATAATAATCAGTGCTGTACATCATTAATAATTTAGTATTGACTGACATTTTGTTCCCACTATCACGCAAACTTGAGCTCCGAAAAAGACATCTGTCGGTGAACCACCTACTCCTTAAAGCACTGAGCAGGAGTTAACGAGCTGTTCCCAGAGTAAAGACTACATTTCCCTTGAGCCCCATTGAGTTTGGTGTTTTTGTATTGAAGAAGATAGTTGAGACGGTAGTGGATATTAAGTCAGATCAGCGGTTGCATAATGCCGATAAAGTACGATATAAAGCATTGCGAATCATTGCAATAAAGTGGCGCTCTTTGCCGCTGATGCTCTCATTTTTTTCTGTCAGCTACAGTAAGCGACAACAAAGAAAAGAAAGACGCTTGAAAAGCCAATCTGTGCACTGAAAGAGGAAAGAGAGAGAGAGAGATGGAGAAATAATGATAGATATATGGAGGCAGAGATGTAGATGATTACGGTCTCTCAGATTTCCTACATAGTTCAGCATTCCACACAAAAAGCTTTCTGACAGTAAACGGGTGCTTTTAATAATTAAAGGTTCTGTGTTGGTTTGTGTGTGCGTGTAACTCTGTATGTGTGTGTGTGTGGTTATGTGGTTTGCCTGTGCACATAGATACATCTCCAAGTAGCTGTGTGTGTGTGTGTGTGTGTGTGTGTGTGTGTGTGTGTGTGTGTGTGTGTATGTGTGTGGTGCAGTTTTCTATGTGTTCCTTCTGTGTGTTTGAAGAATAGTTTAGGAATATGCCACCAGCTTTGTCTAATTTTTGAGGATGCACAGGTAAAACCCATGAAAGCCAATTCTGTAAATGTTGATGCTGGTAACTCTTTTGCAGTGAACCTGTTTTTGTTTTGTTTTGTGGGGTCCATCCAAAAAAACACCTTGTTTTATGGTGTTTTAGAGCTTTAGGAAACCCACGTTTACATGTCAGGGTTTTCACAGGGTTTTCACTTTTTAGCTTAATTTTCATAGTCCTTTTTTATTTTAACTTCTTTAGGTTGATTGATTTTCTTTTATTATAGTGTCATACACAAGACCGCAGGTGTACCATGATATACATTTACATACAAAGTACTCTACAAGTGGTCTTTTCTCCCACTTTCAGTTTTCTCTCTCTTCTTCTGAGATACTGTTATACCTGTTTGTAGAGTCGAAGGAAGCGTTCCTGACTTTTAGATAGAGGTTCTGAGACATAATTTTTCTTATAAAGTCAGAAGTTTTACAATCTATTGTCTTACAATCAAGTTTTACAATCTAAGTGCCGCCATTCAAACTGAGCACATTGCTATTAACAATTTCCATCCATTTTCTCTATTGGTCTTGCTCTCTGGCGAACAATCCATACATCAGAATGGCATAAATTGCTACCCCTACCCGCATATCCCTTTCTTATTGGTCAGTATCTTTCAAATGCTTCAATGCGGGCTACAGAGAGCAAGGTATTGTGTTACTTCAGGGGACCTAGAACATGGCAAAGGATTCATGATTTGACTTTTAACTGCTGTCCGGTAATGCTGTGAAGATAGCTGCTTGACAAATTTTGAACCATCCCCAATTAGAAATGAAGAGACAGGATATCAAAATGCATCAACATAGAAATAGTTATGTCTCTGTCTGTCTGTCTGTCCGGCCGTCTATCTGTCTATCTATCAATGTGAGAGGTCTGCAGGGTAATATTTCTATCCAGAATCTAACTCCCCCACCCCTTCTTCCTCTTCCGTCTCATTTTCTATCTAGCCTTATGTGGAGGTGATATAAGAGGCCCCTGGGGAACCATCCTTAGCCCTGGCTATCCAGACAGCTACCCATCATCTCTTAACTGTACCTGGACTGTTGAAGTCAGCCATGGGAAAGGTAATAGACAATGCTCAGACCTACACACGTATATATTACCTCAGCTGGGGAGAGCGGGGCTGAAAGCCGCACTGACAGCTGGAAATAAATCATCAATGTCTTCCGCTGTTCATGTTGAGCAGAAAGACAAATGTAAACACACCACAGCAGCTTGTGTTACTAATCTTAATGCAATGGCAACATTGTCTATGTTTTTTTAAATGTGGGCTATTACAGTATCAGTACACATGGAGACTTGCCTATACATGCTATGTACACACATTTTTACATAAACAGGCAAATATGCACCACTATTTGTAGTATTTAGTGACAAAAAGCTGCATAAGCTGCTGTGATGTTCTATCCAGGATCGTTTGTTAGGCCTACACATGTTGACATGTATGAATTTGTGGTCATTCTCGGTGCACACACGTCTCCTCTCTGTAACCAAAACACAGCTTGGCTCCGTGACACTGCGCTGTCTACCAGTAATTCACAGTCTCGGGTGACGAACTGCCTCCATTATCATGTCGTATCTCAACAGTCTGCTGATATGAGCAGCAAACTGTCCAAACTATCTTCTGCCTAGCGGCGACAACGCAGAGGTTAAATAGCTTGTTGTCTTACACGTGGTAACAGGACACACTGCACAGGGCTCAACATTGTGCTGAGTAGTTTGACAGGAACTCACAGGTAAATCATAGTGCTATAGACCAGGGGTTCCTCAACTTTTCAGCCCCCAAACCCCAATATAACGGTGCCAGAGACTCACGACCCCCACTGTCCCCGGAGGGGGTTGAAGCATACGTTTAACCACCTGCACAGCCGCGCACACGCACTAATAGGCCTATCCGCACACGAGCATAACGACAGCACAAAAGAACACAACAGCTTAACCGTAATAATATTTTAGAGTAATTTAATATAGGCTAGTAGCAGAATACATCAGTCAGAGAAATCTTCATGTAGGTGCAGCTGAATCACAGGTGATGTCTCTGTGGCTAAAATAAATTGTATTTAATTTCTGGAAATCATTTTGCGACCCCCACTTTGCTGCTATAGACTACAAAACTGACAAGAAATAACAGACTAATAGTTGTAATAATCTGCTTGTTTCATAAGCACATATTAGGCATAATAATAAACAATGCATACATTAGTTTTGTTCATTTAATTTCCTTAAGTTAAATGTAGACAGTATGTGTATGTGCAGAACATTTTTTTAGTTGTTTGTTTGCCTGGTGTTAATCGCTTCTTGAACTTGTATTTCCTGGCAGCTTCAGCGTTTCCCCCAATGATAGCATTGTTGACGTGAATGTGTAATTGAAGGAAGGCATTTGTATTTTTAAGCAAATTTTAACCCCACAATGGACATTGAAATGCGCGAAATTGTTTAGTTCAAGCGGGATGCAGGATGTTTTCGAGACTATCCCACGAAATGCAGGACAGGGGACCCTGGTCCTCATGCTTCAGAATGTACGTCTCTTTGTGATCTCTCTTCCTTAACAGGAGTGCAGTTTCAGTTTAATTCCTTCCATCTCGAGGACCAACACGACTACCTCTTGGTTACCGAAAACGGTAGTTTCCTTCAACCCCTGGCTCGCCTCACAGGCAACGAGTTGCCTAGCAACATCAACGCGGGTCTCTATGGCAACTTCAAAGCCCAGCTGCGCTTCATCTCGGACTTCTCCATTTCATACGAAGGCTTCAACATAACTTTCTCTGGTATTCTTCTATGTTACTAGTCTTCTGCAGTATATAGCACTGAAGTTCACATCAGCTCAAATAATTTAAGGACTGAATTCTCTTTTTCTCTCTCTATAAATATAAGGTGTTCAGATGGTTTTTATATCCATCTTATGAGGGTTGTACAACATGCTGTATAAAGAATTTCCCTCACATTTAATTTTTTATTTTTAATTAATTAATTATAATATGGATATTTATAATGTTTTTTATTTCTTTTATCTACAGAATATACTCTGGAACCATGCGAGGACCCAGGCATGCCCGACTTTGGCAGGAGAAACGGTTACAGTTTTGGCATCGGAGACACGCTGTCATTTTCTTGCAATATGGGCTACCGCTTAGAGGGGGCGCCAGAGTTAATCTGTCTGGGAGGAGGGCGGAGAATGTGGAGCTCTCCACTGCCAAGATGTGTTGGTACGTGATTATATCATTTTAACTTAATTCATATTTATTACCATTAAACTGTAATTAATGCTGTTATATTCTCTTCTTTATCACTTCTCACATTCAATGTAATGTCAAAATATATGCAGTGCCAATATATTTTTTTTAAAATCAACAAACTGAACTGGTGAGAAATAACAGGGCACTAAAGTGCATTTGTCATTTTCTGTAATAATTTGTAAGTGGATCTTGAAAGAAGAAGAAGAAAACAGACTAAGTTAACAGAGGTTGAATGGCATTCTAAAGTATTTAGACGTGTCTGAAAATACACGTTGCGCTAGGTGCAAACAATAACTGACCCCGAGCAAACCTAGCCCCCAAACGAAATACCCTCCCCCTAGTCACACAGGTGCACAGAATGGTGATGAGGAGATAGGAGACAGGTGCGGTGCATGGGTGCGTTGGGTGGCCACATACCGGCGAAGTTCAGCGGGAGGGGAGGGGAGGGGTGCCATCCCCGGATGCGCCATCCCCGGACGGTACACCTTGATGAATCTGCCATGCATCTTTCTGTTGCCAACTACTAAATCAAGCTACCCCACTTTATATATGAGAGAGACAGAGTAGTGTGTGCAGGGCACATATTTGTACGAGCTTAAATATTATGAGCTATTGTGTATTAACAGAAAATAATATTTCTTATGTGGTTGAGGGATTACTGTCCAATTTTAGCCCATTTTTAATGCTGCATGCAAGCATGCCCATTTGTATGTATTTTGTTCAATACATTGTAAATACACATTCCTTTGTGCTAATTCTAAAATGTGAAAAAATGTATGAACTAACTAAGCAGGGATTGGAAAATTCAAAACCAAACCAAAAATGCTATTTGAGGCTTGTTCTGTGAAGTAAGGTAATCAAAATAAACATTCTTCTCTTAAAGGACAGCACTCAAACAAGTCTAACCAAGGTTTCTAAGAAAGGTACAAGTTGCAAACAACACAAGGCTAAGATAAATGTGTTAGCAAACTGAAAGAGCAGAGATGGACAAACTTCAAGGTCTTTGTGCGCTCAAGATTTGGCAGCAAATGCACAATCAATATGGGCCAATAATAAGAACAAATGGCAACAGAGACAATACTGACAATACTCCTCCAAAAGCTGTGTGGTTTTCATTGCAGACCTCTCTAGTTTGTCACAAATGTCACTTAACCGTAAGACAAGTACAGCAATACGCACTAAGTACAGAACATTCGGGACAGTGTCCTAAAGGTTCGGTTGCACCTTCTTTTGAACTCAAACCAGCCTCAATTCATTGGAGCAAGGACTCAGCAAGGCGTTTAAAGCATTCCTTAAGGATACTGGGCCGTGCTAAATCTAAAACTTCCTTTCTGTTGTGTTCAATTGGCTGGCAGGGCATCTCTGCTCGGAATAGCTTTCTCCATCCCATCTTGCAGGTGTTCAGTTTGATTGAGATCTAGCAACTGAACTGGCTTCTGCATTGAGTGGAAATCTTTGTGTCATGTCCGTGGAACCTTAAAAAAAATCCAGAGATCTAAAAAAAATAAAGCCAGATATCCTGCGACATTCATCGTTTCATTTTCAACAAGGATTTTATTGAATCAAATTCATCGTCTTTGAAACACAACTGTGCCCGGAAATGCATGTGGCCTTTGGGAGGGGGGTATAGAGAACGTAATGAGCCAATACGAGCTCTGTAGGGGAGGAGTAGAGAGGTGTGCCAGCCTCTCAGAACTCTGGTGCTAGTGGGGAATCCATTCTTCTAGACACAAATCACAGATGTCACTTATATTGTATATCATCATATATTGACAAACAACCTTCCTATGTTCTCCTATGTATAAGATAGAAGGAGTGACACTTTATTTGAGTGTCTTTTCACAGACAATGTTACTGCAGGGTAAACACCGCTCTGGCTAATACAATTGTTAATGGGTCTGATTAGCACGCATTAATGCAATTATGCTGATTCATTGTCAATGCTTGCTAATCAGAGCACTTGTGTTTCCACATCTGTGGAAAAGGGTGTGTCGGTGCCCTATTTCAGGGGCTACTCTCAAGTCTCCCATGTGTCGTCTTCATCTTGTAGCCTGGTCTGTGTGAAGTGTCTTCGCCACAGGATCAAACATTTTATCATCAATAATGAGGCTCCTCTTAGTAGTACTGCCAACAGAGAGGGGGAACATGGGTAAAATAAGGACGGTGGGGGGGGGTAAACCGGAGAGGAGTGGTGGAAGCGGAGATTAAAAAGTGGAGAGGTGACGAGCAGAGGGGGCAGGAGAGGTAGAGGCGAGGCAGCAAGAAGAGGAGGGCAAATGAGGTGGGCATTTATGGAGAAAGGAATGGAGAGGGAAGCGAGGCGGCAACTGAGAGTTACAAAGGACAGAGGAAGAGGGTGGAGAGGTAATTTTCTTAATGGAAACTGTAGCATAGGGATTTATTGATGCTTTGACAGTTGTAATATGACTATTACACTAGCAGTGACACAGGGAGGGGGGTGGGGGAGTGACGGGGGAATGAAAGGGACAGGGGTGAATACAATAGAGGGCAAAAGAGGTGCAAGAGGAAGAGAGGGAATATTATTTTTTAGGTTGTTTATTTATAAAATAAAGGCATGACATTTGTAATAAATGAAATAAAATGAAATAAATAAAATAAAAATGTATAATGAATAATAAATATTAATGAAATAAAAAACAGAAATTTGAAATGACCTAATTTTTAGTGTACAAATCAAAATGAAATTCAAGTTATTGGGGCTATTTTTCATTTTTCATAAGAGGCAAGAACATTATTTTGTAGATGCATGTGAAAATGGCAACAAGCATTATGGGGCTGGGCGTTGGTTTGATTGACAACTGAAAGCTTGCACAGCAAGCTGAGAGTCTATCGTCCTTAAAATGTCAGAAATGAACGCTGTTGCGAGGCAATATATAGTATCATTTTTATTATCCAACAAGCAGAGATATATGGTGAACTGTCTGTCCTATTTATTGTGAGATTTTCTGTTAAGTTTGAATTCTGCTTGGACATATTTTAAAGCTAGCTAGCCGAGCTACAGGATACAACTTTTGGCAAATACAGAATGGATGTATATTGATTTCAGTTTGACTTTAATATCTTAATGGAGCAATACAAAATAGACCCCAATCATTCCTTAAAAGAAGGGGCATTAGCTAGAGCCCAAGTAGGCTATATGAAAAAAAGCTGTGTTTACAGTACTTTGTATTTCTAGAGAGAAGTTGCTAATGTTTCTCATTGACTTTCATTTATTCACACAAATATTTGCTTTGTTTTGGAGCCGAGCGCCCGGTGGCCATAAGTAGTACTGCAACATAAGTTCTGTCTCGTAAACTTCAACGCAGTCGTGATGGTTACCGATTGAGAGAAACACACCCGCACACAATTTCGTACACACATACATAATGGTCTCGCAAATTCCCATATTGAGAACAAACTCCCAAACTCATGCAACTCGTGTTTTTATTAATGTTGAAACGAAAGGAGCCTGTAAGTTAACAACAGACAGTCTAAGAAGAGAGCTCAAGCTCACAAACACACACACACACATTCCCACAAACACACACACTGTATTTGGGTTGTTTACTTTCTGTTTCGCAGACTAGTCGAAGAAAGCCTTCATTTCCATAAAGTTACTTCACTCCAGGGACAAAAGAGAAAATCTCTGTCACCAGGAAAATCATCTTTACACGATGTGGACGACTTTATACGCCAATGTACAATTACCCCAGTGAGGGCAACGGAACAATGAAAAACATGGCTATCCTTTTACATTGTGGATACTATAGTAGCCTAGATATTTTCTTTTATTCCGCAGTCATGCAAAGGCGTTCTAAGAGCGTAGCTTCAGTCAGCCGCAATAACAGGATGCTAATTTTTATCTTTTAATTGCTTCTATCCTTGTCTGAGCCTCTGCTCCTTCTCTTTCATTCTCTTTATCTCTCGGCCTCCAGCGGAGTGCGGCTCCTCGGTGGTAAATAATGAAGGGATCCTCCTTTCGCCCAACTACCCCATGAACTATGACAACAACCACGAGTGCATCTACAGCATTCAGGTAATGGCCCTTCCACTGTACACCCTTGAATGTAAATGGCGTGCACTTGTAATAATGACTGAGGCTTTTAGCCTCCCGACAAGCATTTGAGACATTCCTGAATTGTTTATGATGACGTAGACGTGAAAACTAATTAGCGCATTCTGTTTACGTTTTTTTTTTTTGTGGCTACGCTCCACTCGTGTGTGTGTGTGTGTGTGTAGGATTGGTTGGTGAATAAATCTGAATTTAATATGATGTTGACTGCAGGTGCAGGCTGGAAAGGGCATAAACATTTCAGCAAGAACTTTCCATCTAGCCCAGGGGGATATACTCAAGGTATGTACACACTCACACACACAAACTCACAAACAAACTCCTCAAATAAACATTGCCTGTTTCCTACATATGGTACGACCGTATAGCCCCGAGAGCCCCGCCTATTTCCTTGGAACTTTAAGTGGGCAATTTATCTGTGATGTCATTATATACCATTAGTGTACCGCGATCTAATTACGATATATACTGTCACAGATCTATGATGGTAAGGACAGTACAGCCCACGTCCTTGGAGCGTTCACAGGATCGTCAATGCTGGGTCTGACTCTAATTTCTACGTCAAACCACCTCTGGCTGGAGTTCTACAGCGATCCGGAAAGCACAGGAGAAGGATTCAAGCTGGTCTACTCCAGTAAGCACCACAATTAGTACACATCTTCAAACAATTACACCCCATTACTGCTATTGCACACTGCATCCTAATGTGTACCCAGTATAGACTAGCACGCACTTTACAGATGTAAAGTGTCAGGTGTACTGTTTCATAAAGCTTATTGTTTGCTCAGAATGTTCCCCGGAAACAAAGAATGGTAAAATCTAAAGACATGACATAAAAAAAGCACAGAACTGTTAACGCTAAGATGATTGTTGATGGATAATGTCTTTAATAAAGCTTTAATGAAGCATTCATATAGGTTTGATATGTGCGTAGGATGTTAAGAATTGTACTATTAATAAATTGGCTTATTGCTATGAAGTTATGCCTTTTCTCCGACAAACGGTGCATACTATATAGTGCAACTTGGTCTACTTTTCTGCAGGTACTGTAACTTTATTTTTGCCAACGTTAGTTTAATCTTGTAACGTCATATACGTAAGTAATTTGTCATAATTTAAATATGTGTTATTGTTATTCATTTTGAATCATAAAAATCTTTTGAAGCCGGTGTTAGCGGCTGCTAGCTTATTTAGTTGTGATTTATATTTAGCACAAGTGGATAAATAAAGACAACCCTGAATACACACTAAGGCCAAATACATAAAATGTTCTTAGTTGCACTCATTTGACTTCAAAATGCCAAAAAATAATCCTTCAAATTAGAGTGGCGGAGGGCGTTCATATTTGTGTAGTAGTCTTCCAGGTAATTTCTGAGGAATGCGCTTCAATGCAACTTCAAAACTTGCTCTTCAAAAAATGAATATACAAAATATTCACAACATCACCATGGAAACTAAGCCCAAGGAGCTGGTGAAAACAGCACATTAACAGGAATCATGTGTTCGTGCACCTCATGATGCCTGCTAATGTTCCCGACTCTGCATCCTATTGAATGTTTCTTTTTTAATTACCAAGATAAGAGCTAAACACGGTTTTGCAGGAAAGATATGTTACACCAATCAGCTCACAAAACAATACTAGTTGTTAGGATGTTAAAGGGATCTCTTTATTCTGCCTGGACAGGCATTTTAGATCTCGCAAAGCCTTTTGTACCGTTGCTATGAGCTTCTGTACAAGTACATATTAAAGGTCAACACACCGAAATCGTGTGGTAGTGCAGAATCCCAAATTTCTGGCCCGGCTTAGTGTTATGTATTGAAACAGTTGAAACGCAACTGTCCACGGAAGTGTGGCTATCTGTAGGTGTATGGGTAGAGAGGAGTGTGAGCCACTATATCCCTCAGGTTAAAACAATGGTTTAAACCCCTGACACAAATCCCTTTTATAAACAAAGAACTCTAATGTCCATTTCCTCCCTAGGTTTTGAGCTGTCCCATTGCGAGGACCCAGGTGTGCCACAGTTTGGCTTCAAGGTGAATGACCAAGGTCATTTCTCTGGCAGCAGCATCACATACCGATGTGAACCAGGATATACACTGCATGGGGCTACAACGCTTAAGTGTATGACCGGGGAGAGGAGAGCATGGGACAACCCCCTGCCTTCCTGCATTGGTATGTCTCTTTTAACGGTCAATGGCTTTAATACAGGGGTTTTCAAATGTTTTGTGCCAGAACGATAAAATCTGTTACCCATTTGGGGGTCCTTTCCTTTAACTCCCACTTTGAAAACCACTGCTTTACAAAGACCTTAATAATGAACACACAGAGATAAAGATATACAGGAACTCTGATTTCTACAGTCACACAACCAGTTAAATAGACAAGACGTGTTCAAACACACTATCACACAATTGTGATTTGAGTTTTTATAAGAAGGATATAAAAAAATATTTTCTAATGCTCTCTCTCTTGTCAGTAATAAACAGATTTTTCTAAAAGCCAGTATTCAAGTGTAGACGCTGTGATCCATGCTATTCCAGGATTGATCACTGCAATTCACTTCTGTGGTCTCCCACATTCACTCTCTGCGTCTAACCGTCTACCTGATCCCAGGAGCCAAAATATTCATGCAATTCATGATCACACCACTCCTAGGCTTACATACTTACTTTCAGTGTGGCTCCCCGGTGTTGCATTTATTAAACTGCAAACCATCTCATTGTCTTGTTCTTAAACAAGTCTCTAACTTACCTGGTCTACGTGAACATGCCGAAACGTTCTGCTCCTGAGAATTGTCAAACTTTGCAAACAAAACAAACAGGCTTCTTAGTTCACCTTTTGAATATCAGGGAATCAAACACGGTTACATTCTCTAACCCATATATTTTGTTTATGTTGTATACAGTTTACGATCCCCCTTAAGAAACAGTAACAGCAATTCTCTTTGAATTCTTTCATTCCCTGCCGTCTGTGATTTACTCTGTTCGAGACAAATTTTCTGGTTTGTTGCTTAGGGCTGACTGATGAAGTGCTTTACAGATAAATTTAGCTTGACTTAAATTTGCAGCAGACATTTTGCCCCCCCTAGACAGATGTACTGTAAGTGTTTGGTTTAATTCATCTGGGAATGCAAAGCACCTCACTGTGAAATGAGTCTTGCTAATGTAAATTTTTAAATATTCCGATATTATATCACTTATCACTGCTTGAATCTGTACAAAGATTTAACTTATCTTACTGTTTGATAGGGACTGTTAACCACATATATGAATATTGGATAAACTAATAAAAGGGAGTCATTGAATAGGCTGGTTTAAATAGTCATTTAAACCAGGAAGAGAAAGTGATTAGGTATAGTCTTCTTTTAATGGCCAGAAAATAAAGCCAATTTAGAAATGTAGTCACACAAAATGGCCACCACGGCTGAGCCACAGATGGACGCTGTGATATCTATAAAAATAAGCCCAATGTGTAAAGCAACTTTCAGTCTTTACCATCGCCTCTGTAACTCCTGATTTCCCATGCAGCCTAATAAGTCTCTTTGCCACACACTATCAATAATGAAACAGTCATAAAGCCACTGGCTGATATTCTGTGACTTTATATCTTAGCAATGCCCGACTGTGACCGTAGCTAACCTCCCGTCTTAATATCACACTGCCTCATATTATTACTAGCACACGTCACACCCCTGCTCTCTGTCCCTGCTTCTCTATTCTCTATTCTCTATTCTTACGGTTGCGATGGTTACAATATTTTGGGGATGGAGGGAATATGTGCAAAGATATTAGAAAGATGGAGGGTGTTTGTTCTCAGCTTTAAAATGCCGTATATATTTAAGGAGAAATGTGGGCTCAGCAATCCTCCCTTTTCCTTCTCTTCTTTCCTTTCCCGTCTTTACTCCCCTCCTGGCCTCAAAACTGTCTTCCTTTCCTCTCTTTTTATCTGCTTGTGTGTGCTTCTTTGCGTCCTTATGTGCTTAAGAGAGTAAATGAAAGTGCGTGGCTGTAAGAAACAAAGGCAGGGAAAGTTAGATTCTCTCTGGTTCCATTTGTCACGGTGGCAATCGTTTAATCACTGTTCATTGGCTGCTGAGGTGCGCTCGGTTTATCTTATTGGCTCAATAAACAACTGCTGCAGTACAGATAACTGGTTGACCTGTCGTACATCACTCATACACACCAATACAAACACGCATGCACATAGCCATCACAATCAGGTCTGGCTGAATGGTATGTGTGTGTGTGTGTTGGTTTAGAATTTATTGCTCTCTACACTAATTTGTGTTTTTCTGCATGTCTGTGCATTTGGGTACAACTGTTATAGCGGAGTGCGGTGGCAGATTTAAAGGTGAGTCGTCAGGGCGGATCCTTTCTCCTGGGTACCCGTTTCCCTACGACAACAATCTACGCTGCACCTGGACGATTGAGGTGGACTCAGGAAACATTGTGAGGTAATGCACACATTCCAATGACATCTACATTACACAATTACAACAATAAAATTCAATATTTTTTATATTTAGACTGAAAATACCACTGTATTATGGAATTAAATGAAATAGTAAATTAATTGACTGCACTTTATCAGAATAAAATCAATGGTATTTGAGTGTTTAGTACACAGTAAAAGTAAAAACAAAACAAAAAAGAAAGACATTTAATATAAAAATACAACTTGTCTGCGGCAGTCTCCAGTTCTTAGCCTTCGACACGGAGGCCAGCCATGACATGCTGAAGGTCTGGGACGGCCCGGCGGAGAATGAGATGTCCTTGGCAGAGCTCAGCGGGTCTCTGCTACCTGAAGGGATCCATTCTACGCTGAACACGGTCACAGTTCAGTTTGAGACCGATTTCTACATCAGCAAGTCAGGATTCACCATTCAGTTCTCCAGTACGTGTAGTATTTTCACACTACACACAATATAAAGTATAAACAGGGCAAATAATAGCACAGTGTGAAGTGTAAGACAAAATAGATGACACAACAAAGTGCAATGTTGCCTTAACCACAAATAAGCACTGGTCTTGTTTCTGCTTTTCCCTATTTGACATTTGTAGCCACATTAAAATGCACCACCACCGTTTCACGTAAAGTAATTGGTAGATCAAAGACATTTTCAACAGCCACTACTGCCAATGAAGAATGTACTTATTATTTTGTTTTGACATATATATTTCCCAGTTTTTGTTATTCCCCTGCAAACAACTACAATGTTGAGTAACTATTTATTTATTTATTTATATTTTAAGTTACATTTAGTATGTACCTTATTCTCTACATTAACAAATCCCCTCTTCTCGCCCCTAGGTTCAGTAGCTACAGCCTGCAGGGACCCAGGGGTGCCCATGAATGGAAGTCGTAGTGGCGATGGCCGCGAGCCAGGGGACTCTGTGTCCTTTCAGTGTGACCCTGGTTATGAGCTCCAGGGGGACGACAAAATCACCTGCATTCAGGTGGATAACAGATACTACTGGCAGCCCAGCCCACCTGTCTGCATAGGTGAGTTGAACCCGACGCACCCAACTGCCCCCCACCGCCCCCCACCTCTTCATGTAAATATGCTAACACCTGAGCTATGAAGCACTTCTGTTAATAGCATAATATTATACATAAAGAGATATAGACACAACCATGAACGACACTGAAAATTATAAAGAAAATTCAACTAAAGAAATATAACCAGTACAAATTCTTGATCTCACAACGCGCCCAAATCTTGTGACCATTTGAGAACTCCTGTGAACACAAGCTGATTAAATATAAAACATGGGACATTTTCCCAGCTTCCTTGATAGTATATTATCCAAATGGCTTTCTTTCCAAGTTTCACAGGATTTAGGCAGTTGGTGGTACTTAAATGTAGGCAATCTTCTGCTCTGAGTACTGGTGAGATCTAGTCATCTTGGCTAGTGAATCACATAGCTCTGGTGTTATCAAGCCAGCCTGATTGTGTCTGCAGTTTGAAGACGATTAGCCAGCAGGGACTTATAGTTGAATGAAATACTCAAATTACTCATTTGTTGTCGTTTACTACTCATCCCGTTCCTATCTAGCTCCATGTGGTGGAAACCTGACCGGCTCCAATGGGTTTATATTGTCCCCTAACTTTCCCCACCCATATCCCCACTCCAAGGATTGTGATTGGCTGATTGCTGTCAACTCTGACTACGTCCTATCGTTGGCCTTCATCAGGTGAACTAGTATTTTGTTTGTTAGTCAAGGTCAGGTTTGGTCTAACTATAGGTGATCTTCTTCTACTTTATAATTTTACTTCTGTCCAACCTAGTTTTTGAACTTTCTGACTTTGAACGGTCACACAAAAAGTTTGAATTCCTGATTAGATGCTGAAAGTGCTTTACCCACGGTGCACCTGTTATTTAGCTAGCAGTCTTCGGCAGCTGTTTAGGTGAGGGCAACACTTTGGAATGCAACACTAGTTTGCTAAATATGTCAATGTTTTCTAGTTCACCAAAGTAATCCCAACCCGTTGCAAGTAAAGAGAAAAGACCTGTGTTAATGAATAATGCAACCTATTAATTTATTTTGTTTCCCTTATATATATTTCTTTCTTTGTCTCTCTCTCTCTTGGTGTCCGTATCTAGTTTCAGCATTGAGCCTAACTACGACTTCCTTTATATCTACGATGGTCCGGATAGCAACAGTCCTCTAATTGGTAGTTTCCAAGACAGCAAACTGCCAGAGAGAATAGAGAGCAGTTCAAATACCATGCATTTAGCCTTCCGCAGTGACGGGTCTGTGTCTTATACTGGCTTTCATCTGGAATACAAAGGTAAAATTATACTTGATTGGTAGCATCATTAGCATAACATACTGAATATACTAGGAGTAAATCTCAAGCAGCATAATAACAACAACAATGGAAAATACATTATTCCAGTGTATTTACTAGTCTATGTGTACTTTATACTGTAGTCCAAATCAGTCACATAATATGTCGTTAAACTTTGACTGGTAAGAGAAATAAATTCAGTATGTTTTGCTCTTGTGTAAAATGGATTGTGGATTATACACATGCTGTACACATTTGAAAAACAATATATACGCTAAAAAATCATTGTAATAGAAGAACCATGGTGTTTTTATTGTGCAGAGGTGATTTATTTTTCCCGTGGCACAAAGATGTAGCCAACATTTTTTTAACTCAGAAGGGGTGCCAAAGCCATAATTTGCATGGTCTATCTAGCATAGCAATGTAAGGGGATGAAGTGAGCAGGTATGCTCTATATTTGACAAGGACAGCTAAGTCAAGTAGACTATTAAAAAGGCCAACTTAATGTCTGCTGCCTCCCTGATTATGGGCCAGAGAGGTATTTATTATTAAAATGTTCCTGAATTCATTATTCATATATAGTATATGGCTGCTAACCCCGCTCTCTCTCTCTCTCTCTCTCTCTCTCTCTCTCTCTCTCTCTCTCTCTCTCTCTCTCTCTCTCTCTCTCTCTC
>JAOEHI010052821.1:0-12500 GCA_025447815.1 Percopsis transmontana | reverse complement strand
CAGGCCTCTCCTATTTTTATACAGTCTGCAAACATCCTCAATCAATGTGGCGTTTTAACTTTTTGCAAATATTTTTACAATCTAGTTTAACCAACCTTGAGCATACATTTGATTTCATGTTATCAGAAGTGTTTGTTTATTTATTAAGTTACGCTAATAAAAGGAGAAAGACCCCCTAAGCTACTGGCTGTGAGCCTCTCTTACCCATCTCCATCCAGGTGTATCAGCGTGTCGCTCCACAAGGGGAGAACCAGCCCCACAGAGCACGCGCTGCAGGAAACAACATGCCAAGTCACGCTTATTCACACAGCCCTTGATCACCTCACAGTCTCAAAGGACAAAATACCACACAGGAGAAATAACAACGCATGAATACTGGAATATCTGACTATCACAATTACGTCATTTAGCGGACGCTTTTATTCAAAGCGACTTACAGTAAATAAGTATTACATGGAGCAGATAAGGGTCAGACATCTTGCTCAAGGACGCTTTACAGGTAGGCCAACTCTGGGCTCAAACCCATGACCTTCCAGACCACTCGATAATCCTGCCCTATGACACTCACACACAGAGCTGGGGGTGCTCACCTGTCCGTTGGGCTGAAGTCCATCCCCAGCACCACGCTCTCCTCTGTGTCCTGCCGCCCATTGGTGGAGACCACCACCATGTAACGGGTGCCCTGAGGGAGGGAGCTCTCCAGCCGGACCGCCTGCACCGGGGATGGAAGTGTGGGGTGGAAAGCTTAGCGCTCTGATCTAACATTCACACACACATGCAGTGTGTGTGTGTGTGTGTGTGTGTGTGTGGGGGGGGTGTGGGGTTCACCTTATTTTTTTATAAACAGTTTCTGCGTATGACTATTTTGGGCAAATTTCTTTAACAGATAATAAGCGTTCATCATAAAGATAATCATAATCTTGAGCAGCCTCGGCTCTTCAGAGGAGGCCATGCGTCCTCGGAAATTTGAGATGAAAAAAAAAGAAAACACTATTTAGTTTGAGATTGTCTATGTATTTATTCAATACAAATATTGCAATTTCGTTCAGATTATAGCCGGGTGTCGTCTGGCTGACATTACTGTGTGACATCTGACAGGCTATCAAGGGCAGCGACAATATCTGCTTTGCCCCCCTTGATAAAAAAAATTAACCAATCAGAATTGAGCTCATTGCGTGTTATTTTATAACTCCAACATTGTGAGAAAAGTTAAACGGAGGCTAGCCTCATCTTACTTTTCACCCAATCACAATTCAACTCTCAGGAGGAGCGGGAGAAACCCTGGAACTGCCGTGGACTTCGATTACTCTGAGCAGCATTCATGGTAACGAAGTACAATATCACGTTGGAATATTTTTCTCGCCTTTTCGCTTTTTTAGAAATAAAGTCGCCATGGTCTGAATAAGTCGCTAAATTTGTTGCTAGTGGCTTTGGTCTGAAAAGTAATTAAATCAAACAAACCACACGCCCCACTTGAGAGGTAGTTTGAGAACCACTGCTGTAGTGGGATGCACTTACAAGAACTAGACTGTATGGCCTCCTCAGTGAAATTAGTCACAAGCCACTACTGATCTTAAGCGGTTACTAGCCATTAACTGATAAGCGAATACATTTACTATGCTTCAGTATGCTGTTAAATATCATGTGTTTGTGTACCAGTGTGTGTGTTCCTACCAATTTAATGTTATCCTCTGGTCTGAGGAGAGTAAACATGGTCTGCAGATGCTGTTGGAGGTCTCCTGGTGTGGTGAGAGTGACAACAGGACATTTGCTCATGAATGCACAAAGAAAAGCATTCTCCTCAAACTAAACTCAAACTGAAAACCCTTTGGAAAAAGGCTTCTCTAGACATTTTGATACCTAGTGTGTGTAAAGTGTCGATTCCTGGTAATCTGTCAGTGTTTAATACATCAACTTCATTAGTGGTTCTAAACAAGACGGTCAGGACATCTTTGATAATATTTTCAGTCTAGTCTATTCTCTTAAATCTAACAATAATGTGGATACATGCGTTACCTACTTTCAGTGGCGTTAATACTTCATGCTTCTTGTTGGGGGTTAACCACTGAACTACAGCCAAGTCAAATTACTTGTATGTGAAAATGTACTTGCCAACGGGATATGATCTGCAGACGTCTCACCTGCATGTTTGCTACGCAGCTGTGTGAAGCGGGAGGCGGACGAAGGCGACGAGCCATTTCCTCGTGGCAAAAAGAGGGCAGCTCCTTTAACGGTCAAGAAACTCTCACTGATACTGGAACGAGACATGAATACAAGAGAAACAATAAATATGGCGAGTCCCATTACAATACCGCAACAGGCAGCCCTGGTTTCATGAGATCTATCTGCACTATTCTTTCAGTCTGTTGCCAATCTAACATTACTAGCTTCGGTGGCTTGAAATTTATAACATTTAATCTGTGAAACTTATTTTTTTTAGGCTTGCAGCAGACTGACCGTGACCAAACATCCTCACAGCTTTCTGTGAAGCTCTCCAAACAGACACTTTATAGACAATATATGTGCAGGTCAGCGCTCCGTTTGTCTGCCTCCATTGGTCACTTCAGAAGCTGAATTGTAAAAGTGCCACAAATCGATTCAGGTTAGCCATATATGCAAGATTTCTTCAGCTTTTTACAATGTCTGCAGCATATCGAGTTTGTTGTTGCTTCTATTGGCTGGAAGCTTACTTTTTTTTTTTTAATAAGGGCAATTTAATTCTGTGTTTTCTTGAAAAAAATAATATATATAGATAGAACACCCTATAAAAACAAGACTGGACAGAGATGTGCCTGTGTGCTCACACACACAGATTGCTAGAATGTGCACTAGCAAATGTGTTTAGTAGTGCATGTGAATGCGCACCAGCATACACACACACAAACACGCAGCTTGTTCCAATAACAGGCTGGCTTAAGTGTACTGGATATGATCATAAAACGACGAGAGAATGAGATAAAGAGGAAGGGAGAGCTTGTCCTATGTTTCATATAAGGCTGGCTGTACACCCACCGATATGCCAAATTCCACCTCCACTCTACCCTTACGTGTCTGGTTGGACAATAGCCTAAAACTTAAGCCTACAACTAGCTTTGGGAAAGAGTGCACAACCATGGAAAACTGGCACCGGGCATTAACTTCTGCCCGTTGCATTCCAGTGCATTTGAAACAGCGCTAACATTTTGTGAATATCTCCATGTCACATGAGATAAACCTACCAACACCAGCAACCCTCCCCCACCCCTCACAATTTATATTGGTCAGGTCGTACTGGAGGAAGAGATAAAAATAGGTAGAGGCTGAGATGGGCCACTAGCAGAGCTGTAGACAGGATGATGTTCCTGATGTTCCAGATGGAAGGCCAAGGAGAAGAAGAAGCATAATATAATAAATAATACCATGTTTTGCATGGTTTTTTCTTTGTACAGGCCCTTATCCTCAATGCAATGCAACGTGCATGCACACATATATATACACAGAATTTCCACACCTTGCCACAGTTGTCAACATGGTGACTTCAAATCGTGCTCCTTCACTTCCTGTCTAATCATAACACTGTATTGTGCCAAGCCAGTGAGTCACCGTTGTGCCTAAATTAGAACCCAGGTAGGGACTTTCCTCATTGTCCAAACACACACCAAATTAAACGCTAATAATTACGCATTCTCCATTGCCTTTTTCTTATCAAGTATGAGTACACACAAATTTTGATATTGAAAATTATTTACCATATAGCATTGCCAGTACAAGATAAACATTTCTCATCTCATCTGTAAACACATTGTTCCAAACAACTCAGATATTTGATGGGTGTTTGATATAGACACTAGTGACGCATCCTACTTTTCAGAAATGCCATCTGCCCTCAGGTCAATGTGAGCCTTATCTGTAAAAATTACTTAATCTGATTCTGACAGACAGCATTTCACCCAACAAGCGAAGGAAAGGCAATGTGTTCCTGAAAATAGGGCTCCGTATCCTTCCTGTTACATCACCATGGGAAAACCATGCGTTTTCACCTCTACACTGATTTACAGCCCACAGCACTCACAAGTAAAGAAGATTACCTTGAGTCAACAATCAACTGGAAATGCTCTAACTTCTGGAATCAATAAAAAAACAACAACATTGATTTAAGATGAACATTATCGCAGTGGATACTGGCAATAAGATATAAGTTACACTTATATTAGACCACATTGATTTGGCATTAATTTTCAACTTTTACAGAAATTTATCGGATTCATCTTAGGTATAGGCTATCGTATTCCAGCTCTGTCAACGGAATACCTACATAACAAACAACGTGGGTACACAGTGATGTGTAAGCGTTTCGGAAACTTACATCCGATCAATCTTTCCCTGAGAAATCACATTGTTCTCGGTGGAATACGATCTCATTCTCATCTCCCCCCCGCAGTAAGTACAGAAGCAGCCGGATGTTGAGCTCCGTGGCGCGGCTACAACACCAGGAGGCATCGCTGTGTTGTTACGGGAGGAGCAGCAGAGAGAAGCGGGTAGCACCGAGGAGGCACTCCTCCTGTCACTCCACAACGATAACGCCGTTAACAGAAACCCAGAATCTATATTATTGACAGGATGAACTTAGACATTTGTTTACCAGTTCAACTTGCAACAGATTTTCCTACATAGATAATAAATCGCGTTGTTTTTCGGATTATCGATTATAAACCCAACCGACTCAAATGTCATAGGTTTAATTGTCAAAACAACGCGAGGTCAATACTGTGAAATCCAGAGATCCCCGCAAACTAGTGTCTCACAATCATCGCAGCCTCGCAGGTGTGTTTGGGCTTGCCTGCACCAGGCTGCGGTAAATTCTACTGCTGGAACTGGGCGGGGCCAGTGGGCACGATCCAATCGAAGAGAAGTTACGACCCACTCATCCGCTGCCAGGCTTGCTGCTTGTGTTGTTCACCGTCCTAGCTAGTTCCGGATGGGAAACTGATCCTAGTCTTTCAGGATACTCGTGCCCTCAGTCTGCGACACCTGGCACACGATAGCCTACGTCCAGTAACAGCAACGCAACACAAACACGGAAAAAACATTGTGAAATCAAAAAGGGTAAACTGGGTTACCCGTAAACTGGAGAGACACACGACATAGGATACGCTGTGCTTATTGATGTCTCGATTTAGAGTGTAATTTACATATATGGGCGCACACACGCCACCTGACTGTTAAATCAGATCACAACAACACACGGTTACGTTTTTCTGCAGTTGGTGTGCGTTAACCTGTCCTTGATCCTCCCCCATTGTCAAGCAATATGGTGTAGTATTTGTGCGATCAATTATAACCAAGCCTCAGGGGGATAGAGTGTGTGCGTTTATGCGTGTACCATGACCGACCATTCTAATGACAGCACACACACACAGGTCAGCAGACACCACCTTTATTTGTGGGTGCAAGAGTCACTTAACTGTGGCGTTACTCTCCTCTGACCTTGCACTGGTGGAAAGAGCTTCCTGTTGCCGTCAGGACAGCAGTCACTACTAAGCTGAAGTACTTATATTAGGAATGTTCTATATTATGGAATGTTCTCGTAATTGCAATATCTAGCTCTAGTGGTGCCAATGTCACTGTTCAAATAGAATGCTTTTTCTTGTGATAACTGGCGTATGGCCGTTTCAAATATCCTTGACGAATGTATTTTAAGCTGCTTTGGATAAAGTGTCTGCTAAATTACAAAATGTAAATGTACCTCAGCTTCCTGCTGTTATGGCTTTTGAGGCTGTTGTAGCTTGTTTAATGTAGTGTCCTTGTCTTATCCTAAATCACTTCATCCGTTTGGTTTTTATTCCACATGTCCCCAGATCCCCAAAAGAGTTATTTATTAGACACTTGCAGTGAATACAATAACAAGTAGCAGGTAGGATGACTACAGGTAGTCCAGTCAACCACCCTAAGCTATATTGCCCCTATACTAACATTTTAAAAATAGCCTACCCCTCCCCAGTAGAAACAAACAAGCACAAATCTATATTCTTCCTGGATTTCACTGCTAAGAATTTCTCTATCATAAATAATCTTAGTGTAATATCTAGTATTTGACTGTTTCACACTTTACAAAGAAGCGTAATTGCTAACTGAATATTTTGGAGGTGAAAACATCTCATGTTTGCAGACATCTCATCGTTGTCTGCAGAGATGGAAAAGCCTGGTTTATGTAGAATTAAGACATATGATGATAACATAACAGTAAAACAGAGGAACTAACTAGGTTGGACAAACTGACATACTGTTTAGTACCTGAATTGGGTAAATCCATGAAAACATGCCTCCTTTGTTTACTATGAAGGGGCTGGTAACCTTGTGGTTGTGAGCTACCATACGTGTTTTGCATGCATGAAGCTAGACCTAATCTCCTGTTACAGATTTCTAGTTTCCCATTTGCCCGCCGGAATTCAAATTGTCCAATGACAGCCAGCAAAGGCCGGTCACACACGCATACAGACACCGGAGATGCTTGTGTTGTTCTAAACAACAGCTGTGTCTCCGTACGTACGTACGTACATACATACATACACACACACTGTCACCGTGGTGATCAAACCTCTAAAACAGAGGTATTTCCCTTTGATATAGACACACACACACACACACACACAAAAATTCACACACTATTAATTGATTACCATTGATCCTATTAGCTTGTGTCTAATCAACTTTTCTTTTTTTACATTCTATAGTTGCACTCTCCCTCCTATCTCCGGCTGTGTTATGTTGACGTCACTGCTTGGCTGATATCACCAATCGAAGATTCTAATGCGTTCTGTAATCGTTGCTGGAAAGTGTACCTGCGCAAGACTGAACCATGCAAGGAATAGAAATATAAAAGGCTATTTGGATCCTTTTAACCAACAGTTTGTTTCATTTGTAACTTTCTAACAGATTAAATAATAATAATAATAATAATAATAATAATAAGGCAAATAATAAGGAAAGTGAGAGTGCGATAATCTGAGCACAATAATCTGAGCACAAACTTTAGTAATCCAAAACTTTGTTCAACAGCCTTGACCCAAACCCTTAATTTAGTTCTTCACAAAATATTTTTTAAGCAGTATTTCACCACTTGTTAGCTCTCATAATAAACTACATTTTGTCACACACACACACACACATTATTTCCTCTGATGGAAATGTTCCTAACATATACGTTTTTCCTTTACCTGAATAATTGAATGGATGTTTTTTGTGTTAATGTTTCATTGTTTGAATAGCTTCCTAATATACCTACAAGAAAAAGAAGCCAAGTATGGTTATTAAATTAATGGCATGAATAAATCTTATTTAAATACTTCTCACATACAAAGCACTTGTAAACCATGCCCCTCCATACCTCTCCGACCTTCTCACCTGCCCGCCTCCTCAGGTCCGTTGATGCTAACACACTCAAGACCATCAGGACTAAGCTCCGGACCTGGGGTGACAGAGCCTTCTCAGCTGCTGCACCCACCCTCTGGAACACCCTCGCCGACCACATAAAGCAGTCAAGCACCCTACATCCTTCAAACAGGCCCTCAAAACTCACCTCTTCAAACTTGCATTTTCTGGTTAACAGACTTTCCCTGTTTTTCCCTCATTTTCATCTCATTCTCAAGTAACCTTGTCTGTTTAGACTGTTTTGTTTTTTCTGTTGGTATCTAAAACTGTAAAGCGTCTTTGAGTGTTTAGAAAATATAAAAAAAATAAAATAAAATAAAATGTTATTTCAAATTGAGTTCAGACACGTCAAAATGTCCTAATTTTTTTGTTTAATATGATAAAATACTTCAAATGCCAAACCCTGGCACCACTGACTGAATGTTCAGCTTTGTGCAGGTGAGAGTGACACCAATCTCACGGCATTATGCTATAGAGTTGGCCTACCTGTAAGCATCCTTGAGCAAGATGCCTAACCCCTATCTGTTCCATGTAATGGCACCATGTAATTGTTGACAAATGTACCAATTGTAAGTCGCTTTGGATAAAAGCGTCTGCTAAATGCTGTAAATGTAAAATAGAGTTATTGGCCACATCCCAAAACACAGGGAAAGACTAGCAGGATCTCATTGGCTTCTGACAAAGCAGTCAATGCATGTGAGCATTATGCACCACAACGACAGCAATTTTGGTCCTGGCACAAGTCACAAGCCCTAACTCACTGAGGTAGTATGCAATAACTCTGTAAGAAAATGAATGCTCTGAGGTTCTAGACGGTATTTTTTAGTGTTTAATCACCTGTAACAAGGAAACAGTAGCCAAGAACGAACAAACCAAATACTGACTCTAGAGAGCAGCCTTCGCAGTTTTCTAATACATGCTTGGAAAAGGAGGGGTATTCAGTTTATTTCAATCTGCAACCTCACCACCACTAAATCCTACATACTGAACCTTTAACAATGGTGTTTGTATGTAAATAACACAAGGTTGCAAACCACGAATACTTTTGGAGGTTATGGGCGCAGACGTCGCAACCTCCTAGACAAGATGTATAGTGCATGATATGACGTAAACCTATGGTTTCTGTTACTGCAGTGCTTGCTAAATATTGTGTAACGCGTGTAATGCTCCAAGAAGGTTCACACAAGATTATGAAAGAGAACTGACCCACTGTGGAATGTGTCTCGTGTGAACATCATGACGATCAGAGAAACAGAATAATGGTTCTAAGCAGCCTGAATAACATTACAGGTAAAATAATAGCTGTCAAATTAAATATGGTATCAGAATGAAATCTCACACACACAGTCATATTTTAAACAGATTTAAAAGTGTGCAATGCAAATACTGGTCAAATAAATTGTAATGAAATTTTGAATAGTTTAATTTCTAATAGTTTTCACTCGATTTTCTGCTGAGTTATCATTATATTAGACCACCCAGGAACACAGCAAGTTGTATTTTCAGCACTGTTTTGAAATGTTCATGTCGAGTATTGCAATGTACCGCAATTTATTGAATCATAACACCTGTATCGTGATACTTATGGCATCACCAGATTCTTGCCAATACACAGTCCTAACACACACACTAGACATGGAAGCACAGGTAGGTAAACCATGTGAATAAATATTACAAACTCCCAGCTGTACAAATACATCTATTCTCCAGCACAGCTGCCCTGACCCTGAGAGCCTTCTGCCATCTGGTGGAGAGCGTTAACATTTCATTCTGAGATAAGTTAGTAAAAGAGCCAAATAAAACAGAGCGGGTTTCAGCTGCAAGGGGGCGCTGTACTTGCAGGAATTCTGCACACACACACACACACACAAAAAAAGAAAAAAGAAAAAGAAGAATAAACACAGAAGGCAGTGGCAGGAAGTTGTTATGCGATAGCTGACGGGCTGGAACCAGCTGCAACTGTGTCAAACTGGAACAGGGTAAACTGGATTCACAGCTCCATAACTCACAGCCGCCGGCGACAAAAGCCCAGCGCTGCATTGTGATGTCACAATAGCAGCGGCAAAAAAAGGACCTCGTGTCTGACAGCAGAAAGGTATACATAAAAATGTCATGTTTCATTTGTTTCTTAGAGAGAAAAACTGTATTGTAAAAACTGTACAGCTGTTCTCTACGGTCAAAATGAAGGGTGAGCTACAGAGCAATGTTCTGTAGCAGGTAAAGATTTGGTGTCGAGCTCAAAAGGAACTTCAACAGAATTTGAACAACTGAATTTTCAATAGAATAGGTCCTCGCCAACACGGATATCTTTCGTCTTTTTGTTTCCAAGTTTAAGTAACTGCTTTGTGATGTCAAAATAACACGGGGGGCTCCCCTTGTCTTGTGATGTCACAGGAAACCTTATTTGAGAAACAAACCTTACTCTCACAACAAAAAGGTGGGTGTGTCTCACGAGGTTCTGGGGGGCCTGTAAGATTTTTCATGTACAGGAAAGGTTGCGGGTTCAATCCCGGACACACCTGTAAACATCCTTGCTTAAACCACACCTGCTCCTAATACTTAACCGAACCCACTGCGTTGCTTTGGATAAGAGTGTCTGTTAAATTACCAAACTGTAATAGAGAAGATAAACCTCCACTTCCTCTACTATAGCACTGACAAAGAACTCATTATTTGAAATGGAGCTCAGTGGGGAGGATTTAGAAAAGTGTATTGTTGCTGTGGATGGTAAACACGACACACTGAGTGTTGTGTTGAAGTTGTGTTGTGAATGACAGAGATTGTTGAATGGCATTAAAGAGCTGCCTCTCCTACCTCCTTGGCTGGGAGCGGCGATCATCCTCCCCACTACCGGACTCCTGAGGAGAGAAATTAGATTTACTTCAAATTAGTGCCACACAATCAGTGTACAGTACACTGCGAGTTGTTTCTCTTGTGTATAATTTTTGAATATAATGCTGGGTCATCCGTCCCTGGTACCACCCACACAACAATAGGACCTAATAGGAGTATGTGGGTATGTGTGTGTGCACGCATGTATGTACAAGTGCTTTGTCCAATCGTGTGGCCTCAATTCGTATCAAACACAAAAGGAAAGATTTCATTGTGAGAGGAAAAACGAATTCTCATCAGGCATGTATGCACTACACACCAAAATGGGAGCTTTCAAAATACCTTTTTTGCACAATGATACTCGATCTTTAAACCTTATCTAAAATCAGAAAGAAAAACATTTTATGACAAGGTGATATACTACCAAACTACTAGACCAATCAGACAACCATATAGACGAGACAAGCAAGTGACAGGGTCTGCAGGGCAGCGGGAGCACATTCAGTCCCAGATCTTGCACATACTCCAGAAAAATGACCTCAGTCTGTTTTCAAGGTGTGGACAGTCCGAGACTAATGCATTCAGACACACAAACCCTCGAAAGAGTTGGGAAAAGGGGATGTAGGAGAGAAAGAAAATAGTAGCCTGCTGAGAGCGTCTTGATCTTGCACAGCTTTGTTTCGCCTGTCAAGTCAGTCTGGAAACACTATTCAAAACCCGGGCGTTGTCAAAAGATGTCAAACAAATAGGACCACCATCAACCAATCAGAACAAAAAACAAGCGAGAATGATTTTCCAACGCGGGGACTAGCAATAAATTAAATTAGTCAGATACAAAGAATCTGAAAATGGGCAATCGGGATGGGCAATAATTATTTGCAATATAATGTATGACAATAATTACACTGCAGTAAGTACACTCCAGACATTTTAAATAAACATAAATGTATTATAGTGTGGTATAGTTACTTGCTTTATTAATGGACATAAACAGATGAGATGAGCAGCATGATAAAAACATGGCTGTCAGGTTTGGCCTTAATGCATTTTAACAACTATATGCCAAATAACTTTTAATCAAGAACCTAGGTATTTTGTGGTTACATTACCAATATCAAATATTGAGATGGTGATGTTTGGTCATATCAGCTGTCTGCATCAAAACTACTAGACGTCCAGTGTTTTTCTAGCCGGGCCCAAACTGTGTTCCATTGAACTGATACAGCCAAGAAACTATACATGAGCTCATAAGATCGGTGTGGTCTAACAGGGACTCACAAAAGTAGAAAACCTAGCAAGTAAACTCCAGAATATCAGGTGTATGATCAGTGGTACTCAACCTTCCTTGAACAATGCCAACCAAAGTGGTTGAGGAGATCCTGACTACAGTAAAAAAGCCAGTGTTAGAAGCAGATACTGTAAAAAGATCAGTTCTGGCACCTATGTTGTGTATGTTGTAAAAGCCTTGACAAAATCATTTTAGGGTAATAAAAAAGGAAGAGATTGATTACAGGCTGATGATGATAGTGCATGACATCCACAATGTAGACAGGACATTTTGGGTGTTGCTTACACCAAAAATGTTTTGTATAGGGAACATCACATAAGAATATTTGAATATTGGTTACGATATAATAGTGTGTAGGGTGGTTGCTTCATATTATGTTAGGACATGATTTGAGGTGCAGCATACTAAATCTGGTTATTCTGACAGGCATGCGCAGCCACATATTCATAATTTCAAAATATGTAGCCTATGGCAAACATTCTTTTTTGTAAAGGTCTACATCGGCTTTGTGTACAATTAACAGGGTTAAGATTAATTTTGCTTTCCTTTTGGAGGTAGCCTAGGCATGGCTACTGATGACACAAACAAGCAATTTAAATGAAGCAATTAAAAGCAATGGGTAGACTATCCTATTTACAATGTAGTTAGATGCGCAAGTCCCCTATTTAAACAAGAGCTTTGTCATCAAATCTCAATTATCAGGAGAAGTCGTCATCCATTAACCAAATCTCGGCAATGGCAGATCTGGTTCGTTTAGAAGACTTCTATGCGCCCTTAAGATGCGAGATGGTTTTTCCAGGACCGCAGGGATCTCTTAATGGAGAGTGATGAGTGGCTATTCAGACGCTTTGGTCTCCCAAGGCATCTCCTTGTAGAACTATGCCACAATTTGGAGCCTCAATTGTGGAGAGAAACCTGACGCCCGAATGCTTTACCTGTGCCAGTGCAGGTGCTCTCCACGTTGGGGTTT
>JAOEHI010052820.1:0-16104 GCA_025447815.1 Percopsis transmontana | reverse complement strand
GGTTTCAAGAACTCCTCCTTTCCGGGGTGTTTGCTCACTCTGGGCTTGACATTTTGCACAATTTTCATTCCATAAACAGTCTTTCACAATAACTTAAGCATGTGCCTTGCTTAAAAGGCCCTTCAGCAGGACTTTTAATGTGAGAAGACACTCACACTCACAAGACACTTAGAACTTCAGCTAGAGCAATGCTGTAGACCATAATAGCATTTAACAGCATGCAGGTATAACAAAAACGAAACCATCTCCTAACCGTAGACGGGGGTCTTTCCCGGCAGGATGACGATAATAAGCTGCAGCCCAGAATAGGTGTTCTTCAGGTGTCTGAACATAGGCTCCACGCTGTCTGCGCCCTGGGCATATTTACAGAAACATGGCTGGCCCTGGATAGGCATCCCAGCATCTTTGGAGATCTTACGCAGTTGATCTGTGAAGTTCCTGGGGAAAGAAAAATAATTTAGTTTAGAAAAAGAGTTTGCATAGTTTCAACAAAAACTATGCAAAGTTGGCATGCTCTAAGAAATGTAATGCACTGTGGTTCATTGGACATTTTGTGCCGGAGGTGAGACCCTGTGCTGTTGTGTGTCATTTGGACAAGCAGAATTTAGACTAAGGTTATTATCATTAACGAAAACTAGATGTGTGAACTGAAATACAAATAAAACGAGGCTTTCAAAAAAACAATACTGAAACTGTAGTGTGACTAACTAAAATAGAGAAAATGTAGTTTTCGTCTTTCGTCAATGTATTTCATACATAAACCTAGTATTTTGGGTGGATATGAAATCTTCAAATTTCTTAGCTGTGCCAGTTTTAGTCCACCTTTTTGAATCTTGCCCCTGACAAATACCCCATATTACATAAAAATACTAAAACTTACACTGAAAATAAAAACTTAAACTAAGCATTTTCAAAAAATACAAAATAAACTAGTAAACCAGCATTAAAAACAAATTAAAAGTAAACTAAAACTGTAAACAAAAAAGTAAAAACGAAATAAAAAAACTAATGAAAAATGCAAAACTATAATAAACTTTATGTAGACAAGACAAATTGTCAGCACGACAGGTGAAAAAGAAACCGTTTGCTGATTTTAATACATTTTATAAAGGACTTACTTGAGCACCTCCTCTCTGCACTGTTTCTGGGGGGCGAAACAGGCAATGGCCCACACTTTGATCTCAATGCCGTTATAAAACTGCTTCCCTCTCATGTCCCAGACTCCCTGGTTGGGGGTGGCTATGGCCCGGTTCTGTGCAGGGAAAAAACATGGGATGCCCAATTAGGGGTGGGTTGTTGTTTGGAAATAATGTTATTGTACCAATAACCTTTCTTAGCATTTACGTGTCACCGGATTACAAAAAAATCATATAAAAGAAATGTAGTGGCAATTATAGTTTTTGGATACCTTCAAATAAAGAACTACCATACATTGCTGACAATGCTAGTTCTTCGTCATTACAATGAGTATTTTACTGGCATTAATGACTCATCTCTCACCCTTCCTCCATACTGCAGGATGGGGGCTGGCAGCACGCGTCCTGTGACTTCGGCCATGTCATCTTTCACCTTGATCCCAAACTCCTGAATGTATGGGTCCAGGTTGAAGTTGGCATTCTTCATCTGTGCAGAGAGAAATGGAATTAATTTGACTGTACGAGTTCCTACACATTAATAGGCTGTATGGCCGTTGTGCAGCCTCTGTCCAGCAGGTGTCACCACTACTCACCAGCCTGCTGATCTCCTCCTGTCTGTCAGGTGCAGAGCGAGCTGTAGCTTTGATCATGGTGGAGGTCTGATTATCTGTGAGTTTCTTGATGCACCGCTGGCCTGCTACAATGTTACAAACCTGGAGAGGACATGCAAATATTGTATGAGTGGACAGTCATTTTGAAGAAGTTATAATATAAAGAGGTACTTTATCAACATCACCGTAAATATGTTTTAGAGTTAATCCATATCACATCAAAAATAAATAATCTTCAAGTAGATTGACACGAATAATGGATGACACGGTCTAACACAAGATTATTGTTGGATGCCAATTCGTGCCGTCACTCACCTCTAGGGGCAGGTACGTGTGTTTCTGCTCCTGTCCCACCTGGAGGCAGGGCAAGTGGGGATATTTCAGCTGCAGGTTGTACTTCTGCTTGAAGTACTGGGCGACTGTACATTCTACTGTCTGACCACTCTCAAGCTGGAGGGGAAACCTGGAAGCACACCGTTTCACTTCCTCAATATTTTCAATGTCTTCATGGAGTTAGGGACTAACTAAATAAAAAAGTGAATGTAATCATGCATGGTGGATTTGGAATGATTTCATTCCCAAACTGGCAAAGCCACTGCAGCTGAACATAAAGGAATATTTCAACTCACGTCTGATGGCTGGCAGGCCGTCTGGTGACATTGCATACACGGTACTTTCTCTTCATCTGGCCACAGTGGGTCACCTCCACCTTCAGGCCTACATACACACACGCGCGCATACAGATGCACACGCACACACACACACAAACACACACTAATTATAGCCGAGCCTGTGGATAAAACTGGGTGGAAGATGTTAAACTGTGAGGACTATAAATGCAGAACTAGAGGTGTAGACATTGCTCATTGATGCGTAAGGGTGTATTCAGCAGGTAGTTTCACTCACACATGCCTAGTAGCCCACCTTTGATCTCCTTGGTGAAGCGGACCCTCTGGGAGTCGGTCAGAGTTTTAGGCTGTTCGTCGATATTGCGGATGTCGAGGACTTCACACATGAACTCAATGACAGGCTGGGCTTTGTAGAAGGCCGTGGCAGACACTAGAGGGTGGCAGAGAGCAGGCGCGACGGTTCAGTTGGTTGGACTAAAAGCCGAACTGAACAGTTTCCTTACGTTAATATTATATCCTCAGGCTGATGTTCTGCAAAAGATAATCCATTGTTCGTAGGCCTCTATTTTCATCCGCCATTGACTCTTAAAAAAAAAAACACTTTCATTGTGTCTACAAAGTGATCGTCTTCTCTACTCGTAGTTGGTATTCTCAAGTTACCGCAGTTTGCAGAATCCAATTATTGGGTGTGGTTAAATTAAGATACATTTTATTTGTGTAAATGTAGTGTAGTAACATTAGAATACATATATACACACTACCAGTGTATATGTGAGACAGCAGTTTATAGACAAATCAAAATAATGTTTTTGTCATGTCAATGGTAGATGAGTACAACTGAATAGCTGGTCTAGTGCCTACCATGAATGGTTAATTTATGGCAAACATCAGCGAGAGGACTTAATATTGAGGTAAGGAAGCTACAAAAGTTAAACTCTGCTTCAAAGATTTTACGTTTGGTACATATGTTATATGCTTAATTTAAGGCATTTCAGTGCTCATATCCAGAATCATATAATTTCCCAAAGCGCCCTAGTTCCAAGCAGCTAATAATGACTGCAATAGCCCACAGTTTTATTGCAAATCCTGCCTATAGAATCCATTCCGCTCTTTGATTTTAAGATATTTCTACATGAGGCCAATCCGTGCCACTGGTTGAATCATGTTGAATCATTGCTCAGTGAGATCATTGTCTCAAAGGATTGGTGACTTCATTCATTCTCATCTCACAGTGGCTTACCATCGATGTTGAGCATCATCTTCCACATGGCGGGGCGCACGGACTGGTGGAAGCCAAACCACACCTCCCTCCCCCCACCCAGGGGGTGGTAGTATCCTTCAGGTGGGGAGAAGAATGATCGGCCCACTGGAGTGTACCTAAAGTGAAGAGGGGGTTAGAAAGACAATCGTGTTCATAGTGACTTGACTGAATTGAATGATGAACAGGACGCAGAGAGAAATGTGATCGTCACAATGTTTTGAAGATTGAACTTAGGAGAATACCAAGTCAGATGATGTGTCTGAATTCCTTAGTATGCCCTTTGTACTTATATATCTGCCACATATCGGATACTAGAAGTACGCATGACAGTTTCTCAATTGCTTAGATTAATTTTTCAAATGACTGTTAAAGTTCTTTGAACAGTTAGTTAAATACCATCATCTCATTTGCTCACCCTACTAAATTTCTCAGTGCTTTCACACAAAATATGAAGTAAGCATGGCAGGTCAAAATAGAATTTATTTTCTGTTGAATGATTACTCTCGCATGCATTTATACCCATGGGCAAATCCTGAAATGCAAATTAGAACAACCAAACCAAACTGCAGCAATGCCACTTTCTGCAATGTCAAATACACTTTCTGCAATGTCAAAGGTATCTGAGTGACTATTGTCAGATACCTGAAGGTATCTAAAGGTATAGAAGGTAGGCCCCATCTGTCCTACCTAATGTAATTTTAGAAAACATTTGGCATATGAAACAACAGGGAAAATAAATATTTTATCCATATATACAGCTATTTACAGAAAGTCAGAGACAACTTGTACATCAGGGAATAACCACACTTTAAGACTACATCGACATTATGTGTTAACAATTTATTAATTTACGGAATTATTACATTTGTGTTGTGCTGTATAAAATTATTTGAGAATGTTAAGTGTTTCAGAAAATGGGCTAAAGCAATTTACAAAATCTGTAATAATGTGTTGTTGAAGGCAGAAGCTTGCATCATATAGCACACTTGAAGGACTGCCGCAATCCCATTGGAAGGGACTGTTCATAACCCACAAATATAAATATAAATATATATATATAATTTTTTTTATAAAATGTATAAAATATACAGTACTGTGCAAAAGTTTTAGGCAGGTGTGGAAAAAATGCTGTAAAGTAAGGATGGTTTCAAAAATAGACAAGTTAATAGTTTATTTTGATCAATTAACAAAATCCAAAGTGAGTGAACAGAAGAAAAATCTAATTCAAATCAATATTTGGTGTTATCGCCCTTTGCCTTCAAAACAGCATAAATGATTCTAGGTACACTTACACAAAGCGAGAGATTTTATAGGCATATATATTCAGGTGTATAGTTAAACAATTATACTAAACAGGTGCTAATGATAATCAATTTTATATGTACTGTACGTTGAAACAAAATCCTTAACTGAAACAGAAACCGATGTGTAGGAGGAATAAAACTGGGTGAGGAACATCCAAACTTGGCCAACAAGGTGAGGTTGCTGAAGACATACACCATGGCAAGACTGAGCCCAGAAACAAGACACAAGGTCGTTATACTGCATTAGCAAGGTATCTCCCAGGCAGAAGTTTCAAGGCAGACTAGGGGTTTCCAGATGTGCTGTCCAAGCTCTTTTGAAGAAACACAAAAAACAGGCAACGTTGAGGAACGTAGAAGCAGTGGTTGGCCAAGAAAAATTAATGCAGAAGATGAAAGACACATCATGCTTACTTCCCTTCGCAATCGGAAGATGTCCAGCAGTGCTATCAGCTTAGAATTGGCAGAAAACAGTGGGACCCTGGTACACCCATCTACTGTCCTGAGAAGTCTGGTCAGAAGTGGTCTTCATTCATACAGTCAAAAAGCCATACCTCCGATGTGGAAATAAGGCCAAGCGACTCACCTATGCACACAGAAACTGCGGTGCAGAAAAAAGGCAGCAGGTGCTCTGGACTGATATGCCAAAATTTGAAATATTTGGCTCTAGCAGAAGGCAGTTTCTTCGCGGAAGGGCGGGAGAGCGGTACAAGAATGAGTGTCTGCAGGCAACAGTGAAGCATGGGGGAGGGTCCTTTCTGCGAATGGAGTTGGGGATTTGGTCAGAATTATGGTCTCCTCAATGCTGAGAAGTACAGGCATTTGATTGGCCCTAAATTTATTCTGCAGCATGACAATGACCCCAAACATACAGCCAAAGTCATCAAGAACCATCTTCAGCGTAAAAAAACAAGGAGTCTTGGAAGTGATGGTATGGCCCCCACAGAGCCCTGAACTCAACATTATCGAGTCTGTTTGGGATTACATGAAGAGAGAGAAGCAACTGAGGCTGCCTAAATCACAGAAGAACTGTGGTTAGTTCTCCAAGATGTTTGGAACAACCTACCTGCCGAGTTCCTTAAAAAAAACTGTGTGCAAGTGCACACTCGGCAGGTATCTAAGTATCTAGAAGTATCGGCAGGTCTCTAGAAGAATTGATGCTGTTTTGAAGGCAAAGGTCACACCAAATATTGATTCGATTTAGATTTTGTTAATTGATAAAAATATACTATTAACATGTCTATTTTTGAAAGCGTTCTTACTTTACACCTTTTTTCCTCACCTGCCTAAAACTTTTTCACAGTACTGTACAGTGCAGTGTATATTATTAAATGTATTTTGAATGGCATTGCAAAAAAAACTAAAACTTTTCAAACAAATTGGTAGAAATACATGTGGATGTTTTGTTGCGCAACCATCAATGACATCACGGCCTACAATAAAAAAAATGTCATAGGGCTGGGTATTGGCAAGGACCTCACGATACGATTCGTATCATGATACATTGTGATATGCTACATATTACGATACATTGCAATAATCTACATGAACATTTTTTAAATGGAGCTGAAAATACAACTTGCTGTGGTAGTCAAATAATGTACATCACATTATATTGATAACTTAGCTGACAGATTGAGTGAAAATAATTTAATTTAAAATTTCCATTACAATTTATTAGAACAATATTTGCATTGCACATTGTTTTAAATCTGTTTAAGATATGAGTAATGTATTGAAGATTGAATTCTATCCTTCATCTTGTATATCTATACCCTGTCTTGTTCTGTATATTTTTCGCATTATTATCAAAATGTTTTTTAATGTATCGATACATGTGTTAAAAAAAAAAAATTTACAAAAAAAAAAATCGATACAGTATTGTGGAATAAAATTTTGCGATACTCAGCTGTATCGATTTTTTGCACAGCCCCATAGGAAGAATGTCAAAACAGTGCTCTGGTGACACATCAATCAAGCCTTCAAGAGGAGTTAATCTTCCAGTTCCAACCTTTAAGTAAGTCCTCCACAGTAACACTGACATTTCAGGAAGGAGAAAAAAATGAATGACGACATCTTAATTCAGCAAGCCGGGTACAATCAAACCTTATAATTGTGCTATATTTTGTGAAAACAGTAAAGCACGGGTCTCACATAATCACCAAAATTACCCTTTTAAGAGCCTGTGAGTAGACATTTTGACAATTTTCAGGTCAGGTCCTTCGGGCCAGTTATCGTTATTGGCCTCCTTTAGAATTGTTCAGCAGACACTTTCACACAGGTCTCAGCTAACAAGCCGCTTTTGTGTAGCAACTATGACCCCTGGAGCCATGAGAACCTCATGTAAGTGAACTGGGTGACCTGGTAAACCTTGCTAGTCAGATGAACGATTATCAAGTTTTTAATAAATAAAATAAAATGTGTAGAGAAGTACATCCGTAGCATATTTAGTCTCTAAAGTCTCTAAACTGTCCCAGTTGACAAACACAAAGAAATACAAAGTGCATTGCATGAGCAATGCTAGAGCTGAAGGACTTGTCCTTTGTGCATCCTCTGCTCTAACAATCCTACCTCATAGAGGCCAGGTGGCGCATGGCCACATCCAGGGCTTGGACGGAGTCTAGGGGAACCTGCAGCCGACCGCTGACCAGTGTTTCCTGAAGGAGGCGCCATGACACTTTGGCCAGCCAACGGATGGACACCTTGAAGATACGGTCCTTGCCCTCGCCAGGGATGGTCACCTCAAAATCAACCTGCACAGATACACATTTTTGAGTGGAAGGAGTCTTTTTAAATAATGTTACGCAATAGACCTTTCCACAGTGACCTGGACGTGCTACAGAACACCTTAATTCACACAACTCTTAAAGCACTGTCTACACTCTCAGATCAGTGTGCACATAAACTAACTTTGTTAGTCTCTCCTATGATAGTTTTATTGCACCAGTTATAGCAGGACTACTGACATGTTCTATTTTGATTGATTCTTTTGAATACATGCAATTTATGCATCATAAAATGTGATATAACTTCCAAGGCAATAAGCTATTTAAGCAGCTATTTAATGTGGGCCAAATTAAATCAAAAGCACACAAGAGCTTTTAGTGGATTGAAAAGTTGTGTGAACTAAGATTTTATTAGTTTACAGGCTACACAGGAAGAAAGTCTAGCCTTCTTCAGTAGAACCACTAGGTCACTATGAAAAAGGTAAAAAAAGACCAACGGAAAACCTGCACTGCACCTTCTCGCTTCCAATGGGAAGGGCTAGCACCGTGTAGATGTTCTTCTTGCCGTCGTACACTGGTTTTCTGTCACCAAAGAGCTGGGGCTTGAAGTGCTGCACCATATATTCCACCACCTCTCTGCAGGGGGCCACACACATGGAACAAATGTTAGTACGATGTTAGTACGTCCCACATTGAGGCAGAAAACAGAGGCCCAGTTGCCAATTAAACTTGCATTGCCCTTATCAGACTTATCTATTTGCATAGGGATAGGGATGGGGGAGGGTGCAGAGGTGGGTATTGATCGAGCACGATACAGCGGCTGGAAGCAATATCTCATGGCCATAGGAGGGGGAATTGGGACAAAAGGAGTAGGTGGACTAGAGGGGGAGAACCTTTCATAGCACAGTGCCTTATGAGCGTGGGGGGATCAGGACCCAAGATAAAAGGAAGAGGTTGCGCGGGCTTGACCTCTCCATGCCTCTTTGGGCACTTTGTCTAAAAATCCAGAAAACAGGGCAGTACCTTTCAACAAGAGCGTGAAGCTCAATCATGACCCACAGCCAGAGCTAAAGGAAATGCTTCACTAAGGGATGTGTTAAGGGCCGTTTTGGGAAGATTTAAGATTCTCTAAAAAACACAGCTCCCATTTTATTCCAACAGAAAATTACCTGTGGCCTGGTGTGTGTCTGATTCCTTTTAATGAGCAGGACTCTCCCTTCTCTAGAATGGCAGGCCCTCCTGCAGAGCAAAACTCCATGGTTTTGGATCAGGTCTATGCTCATTTGTTCAATTTTAAATTTTAGTTGGAATTAAAATATGCTTAATGTCTGTCAGGTCTTAGAAGGCTGAATGCAATTAGTCTTAGGGCAACAGATCAATACATGACCATTGAATCAACATGGACCTCTAGTAAGCAGTAAGAGATAATAAAACACCCTTAGAGCAACTGTGTGGATTTTTTCCCTATCTCGTGAGCAAATAGGAAAGGTGAGATTATTGCTAGATATGATTTTTACCCTATTGCCACAACATCTGCAGCAAGACTCCTTACTAGAACATTATATTCTTTATAAATATGAAAGTATTTTTGCATCATCACCCTTTTTCTCTAAATTCATGGTTCTTTCAGTCAGGCTTCATTACCACAATAGAAAGTAGGTATTCTCTGCGAAAAAGCATAGACTATATTCATCTAACTAGCACCTAATTTAAGACGAAACCCAAGGTAACATATCATTAAGCCTTGCTCCCAAAACGTGCCTCTTAAACAATCTCGACAGGCAGATATTTTTATCCTACTACACTAGGATGCATTTGGTGACAGTTGCCGATGACAAACTGGACTCCAGGCCTGATTTTAGGAATAGGTTCCAGACTCACCAAAGACCCACTGCCTTATATGAAACCCAGAATAGGCTGCATCTATTCAAGAGCTAAGTATGGTCTGATGAAGGACTTGCAATCAGAAAACCTTAGTTAGTTTTGTATTTAAAAAGCATAAATAGTGAGCTGGGGAGGGCCTAATATACATTGGTGCATTGGGGAATGCACCTTTATATAGAGATCCTAGAGATATTTGTATGTATTTGATCTATCCAGAAAGAACGCCGAATGACGTGTTGTTGACGGGTGGCATGTTACATTACCGGTTGACCCGTCGGGGGCACTTGTCAGGCTTGATGTCCACCTCGTAGTGGAAGACGTCCATCTTGGGGATCTCCACTTCAAAGTAGTTGGCCAGCAGCTTGATGGGCTTGCCCACAGTGCCCATGCCTGGCCGGCGGGGAGCCTGGAACACCTGCTGCAAGGGTGGGGGGAAGGCCCCCATTGGCACTGGAGAGGCCAAGACAGCGGGGGTTCAAGAGTAGGGAGGCAGGGTGTATCAGTAAGGTATGAGCAAAGCACGTGCACGACAGTAGGAAAAGGACATGCACAGAGGAATGCAGAGGTGGGCGGGGTAAGACAGGATTAGGTGGGACCACCAGAGTGCAGGTCAGAAAGGCAGGGTGGACAAGGTGGGGTCGACCCAGGAAGGAAACGTAGGGTGGGGCACGAGGGACATATCCCAGGAGGAGTGGCAGGGGTCAGGGGGAGATCGGAAGAGGAAAAATGAAGGCGTTAAGCCACAAAGCAAGCATACAGGGGAAGAGAGAAATACGTCAGAGAGGAGTTGGGGAGGGAGACATAGACCAGGCATGAAGTAAGGAGAGGGAGCAACAACGAAATAAGGAGGGGCAGGGAGAGCAAAACCAGGAGAGAGAGGAGGAGAGGAGAAGGGAGAAGGGTGGTTGAATTAGAATTAATAGTACCAGAGGAGAAATAATAGATTACTGCTGCTTATTTACATAGACACAATAGAAACTTTAATCTCAACACAGAAAGACTGGCTTTAATGATCTGTAGCTTTTTGTAGTATAGACATTGTTATACAGTGTCCAGGGCCTTATACAACATGTCCAACATGCTTTTATATAGGTCTACATACAGACATTAGCTTGTCTGTGTGGTGTAGGTCCTGTAGGCTAAATTAAATCCCTACATAGACATAGAAAAATTCAGCCCCTGTTGTGCAGCTTCCATTAATGTGATGAGTGACTAGCTAGCACGGTGTCCATGTGTTAAAACAGGTCTGGGCTGGCCAGGAGGTAGGAGAGAGCCGTTCCGGTTGGATGCTGAATGTGAGAATAGTCATGACTCCTGCATGAGAGGGGCCCAATGTCTTAACCTCTGGGTCCCCAGGGAACAGCCCCCTCCACCACAACAAAGACCCCAGCTGCCCTGCTCCTCCATCTCTCACACACAACGACAAAACGGGTGTACTAGAAAGGGAGTGCCCCTACTCGGGCTAACACCACACTCGTACACAAACACAGGGGGGCCCCCTTCGACATTCCCAGCCTCACCATGGAGACACCGCGGCAACGCAGTATTGTCATGGAGATCACGAGACCTGTGTGTGTGTGTGTGTGTGTGTGTGTGTGTGCGCGCGCGCTCTCTCTCGTGTATGAGGGACACTGGAGGAGATGGTGGCTTGGTTACCTCTGTAGTCTCGCTGGAGGAGCCTGGGACTTTTCACCTGTCCGGTGAGAAAGTTCCTACGTAACATCAGGCTGACAAACAAGGATGCTGGGGTAGTATGGGATGCTGGGATATTCATACCGTCAACAATACCAATGGTTGCTCAACAAATCTGCTTAGTGTGTGTACGTATGTCAACGTGTACTCACACACTAGGCATGTGCTGATGCCATGCGCACCGAATGTGCATGACAATGTGTTAGAGCACATTGCATCCTCACACTATTGCACTTTCAAGCACGCACACAACACAATGACCCACGTCACCCTCGTGCCAGTGAAAGCAGATGGTGAGGAGTACAGCCAAGACTCATACATATCCCCAGACAATAGATATCTTTCCCTAGTCCTGCTACTTCAACCTAGAACTAATCCCTATCAGCTCTCTGCTTCACTGCTGCGCCCTGCATGACAATATCAAACTCCCACTATCTGTGACTATTACAATGACTAGCATTTACCTAGAAAGCAATATGTGTGTGTGTGTATATATATATATTTTTTTTTTTTTGGCCTAACATAGTCCCTTGCTTGTGCTATGTGACGGACAGAAACAGAGACACATGCTTTACAAAAACATGGAGACTAATTGGGAAACATTGGAAAACTCCCGTAGTACATTTAAACACAACAATTCAATTTTGCAAACCGCTGTGACCTCTGGTCTACTATGAACTGCGAAAGTTAAGGAATCTTCAGAGCAGAGAGTTTAACAAAAGTTCAATATCCCTTAAGCGTACAATTTTTACTTTAGTTAAAATATCTACAGACTTTGTTTTATCATTTGAGTTTTGTGTTTCCTGAACAAATTAGTAAAGCCATTAAGAGTAGCGAGATGGTGATTTAAACCAAATTTTCAAAAGAGCTATGGATATCAAAAGCATGTTCAGCCTATATCAGTTACCACCACAGTTCTAACATGATTGGAGGGACTAGCCAATTACACACCAATTGTTCTAGCCAAACTAGTTGGCTGCCAGGATAATTGGCTGTTGACCATGAAATAGCATGATGAATCATCACACTTCACAAACAAAAACATTGACTATGAGATAAGTGGGACCTTTCCACAATCTGAATAAATAAGAATATGCTCAAAGCTCAGTATCATGGAGTAGGCCTAGTAGAAGTAAATTTTAATTCAATACCACCCAGCCACTCCACTAAAAATATATAAAACATCAAATGTATTTGGAATAGTTTATAAATTCAACTAGACATAAGATGTGAGATAGCTGGGGGCTGTTTTCCATTCACTGGATCTCATTTACAACAACTTCTATATAAAGAAAGGTATTGAGCTCAATAGTAGTCCGTAGTAGGAGAAATTAACCTACAAATGCATTGTTTGCATCGTGCGTCTTTATCATCACGAAATCCAAGCGAAATCTACCCTGGCATTAACAGATCAGGACATATTTATAAGAGATTATTTTTGGGATGATGTAAATAACTAATTTAGCTATTACTACACATGTTAAGACTGTGTAGTCTATATACGTTACACACCACATATTGACAAAATCCCCATATCCATATTGTAACCGCAGCATTAACATAATGATTTGGGGGTGAGGGGAGCAGCCAGCTGCCGCTGTTCTGCTGCTGGCTGCTGCTGTATGAAGGCGGGCTTTACCTCATGAAGATTCCCACGACCCCCTTGCCCCCGCCCCTGGCTCAAGACATTGTAAGGGGACCAAAAGACCAGTCTATCGCTATAAATCCGATTTGGATAAATTGGTCTTTTGGTGTTATTCTAGAGAACCCGCCTCCTTAATTCCATAACGTTGAAAAAGAGGGTCTTCCCAAAAGCATTCACCACCACCCTCCGCTAAGGCCACGGTGCACTGTTTGAGAAATGTGTTGTTATTATCGTGTTAGTCGAATATAATGGCGTGTTAATGCCACAGACAAGTGATAAAAATGCACGTACCAGCACCAGACGGTCCCGGCTCCATCCCATTCACTTAGCCGCGCGGGTCCAAGCTAGATACTCCGGGGTTCTGTTGCCACAACGCCGGCCCCTTCAGGCTGGAAGCGGTTCAGACTTCCAGCCCCCTTCCCTCGGCGTGCGGTCTTCTCCGTTGTCGCTGTACCCCCGCCCCCTGACCCTGTTTGAGACCCCAGACCCGTAGAGGAGTGAAGGCTAACGGCGATAGCTGCCTTGTCTGATGACCCAAATGCTAGTTGCGGTACAGCTCGAGGGCGATAGTGTTCCTCTGGGATATTTTGCAGTTGGAGCGTTTTCCCAGGCCCAATGCGGAGAATTGTCCGCCGCGTTATGCTTTCTTGGCAGTCTGTTGTACTCCTGCTCACCGTTCAAGCAGGATTCTCCAGCGGAACAAAAAAGGCCAGCCCCTCACCCCCAAAATCCTGCTCTTCTTCTTTGACGTTCGGGCGCAATTTTGTTTCAATTCTCACTTGCCCCTCAGCGGTTGGGGTGGGGATTACACTGCAGATTTGTACATTTCTATTCCGTGGCACCAAACGCTTTTTATTTTTATCATTTAATGTGATCTAATATAAATTTAGGCAAAGAACAATTCAAATGTATCTATTTTTAATTTAACAAAACGTATACAGTAAAACAAACATTTAAAGCTCTCTAATCAAAACCTCTCTGTCATAACTATTCAGACCTATCATGAGGTCCATCCACATGCACATACAAGCAAATCAACTAGCGCAGGAAGCGGTCATACGTCACTTACTCATATGGGGAAGAGGACGTCATCTTAAAAGCTGCGAGTAGTAAGGTATGTGAAATGAGAACAAATATTGCGAATTACGAATATGGCATGTTGTAGATTTATGAAACGAACGAACGAATTATTGAATGTTTGTATGTAGCATCTCTGATCATATATTAGTGTTTGCTTGGTCATGGCGAATGGGTTTAAGTGTGAATTAGAGACAAGGAATGGTTTTCCTACATATCTTGGAAGCCCACTTACTTAATACGGAGAAATGCACGACTCTGTAATGGAAGTCAAAATTGGACAGTTCCAAGTTCAAATTGTGAGTGGGTAGACATTTTGATCTGTCTCAAGAAACAAACACTTTCTGCTGTAGTGTAGTATTAATGTTACATTGCTTGTACAACCACATACAATTTTTTTTAAGCCTGATATATAGATTGAAGATGTCTTGGATAAGAGAAGGTGAATTAAATGTATTTGAGAAGATCTTTGCTAACATCATGAAGGTAAGTCAGCATTATATATCTACCTATCTATCTATAACAAGTACAAATTGCAAAAAAGATAAAGAACACAATTTTTAATAATAACTGGCTGATTTCTATTTTTTTACCACAGGCTGGACCTATGCCGAAGCATGTAGCCTTCATCATGGATGGCAACAGACGTTATGCACGCAAGAGAAACGTAGAGCGCCAGGAAGGACACATGCAGGGCTTTAACAAGTTGGCAGAGGTTAATGGACTGAACCTTACTTCTAGAAGGCCACCCATCGAATTAATTGGGTCAAAAGAGATTGTAGGTTTAATGTTTTTCCCCTTTGTCCCTTAGACACTACGTTGGTGCTTGCACTTGCATATCCCAGAGGTTACTGTATATGCCTTTAGCATCGAGAACTTCAAGCGGGCTAAAGAAGAGGTGGATGGCTTGATGGAGCTGGCCAAGCAGAAGTTTGTAAGGCTCTTAGAAGAACGGTGAGTATCAGATTGAGTTTTCAGAATGGAAAAAAAAACACGTGGATAAATATCATATTCCCAAAGTCCCCTAAGAAACAGTTTCCTCAAAATGCATGGTAGAGGAACTGAATATTAACTGAGAAACAGATATATTATGTCTGTTGTTAACCTCAGCTAACCTAAAATAGGTTGCAGAGTTGCAGATTTAATATTTTTACCATGTTATAATGTTTCAAGTACAATACCTTATTTGTTGCCATGCTAGCATACAAAATGGCCATTCATAAAGTTTTCTTCATTTGTCTTGTTCTGGTAGCTAGCAAAACACTATAGGCAAACACAGCTCAAGATAAGGGAAAAGGATTTCATAAATATTTTGTAACCACCTATTTTTGGAAGGTTTTACCATAGTTGCCATATCCGGACAGTATCAGTAAAAAGTTTATACACGCTTACTTAAGTGTGTTTTTTTTTAAATTGTAGTGAAAACATAAAAAAAATTCAAATATGTAGTAACCAAAACGTCTTAATATATTTTAGATTCTTGATGAAAAGTTTGCACACTCTTCATCAGGGCGTATTGCTTCACACTGCTGTGGTAGCCATGCTGGTTAAGTGTGTCTTGAATAAATTCCTGTTGGTGTCACCAGCATATACCCCAACAGCCCCACATCACACCATCTCCACGTTTCAACTTGGAAACCATACACGCAGAGATCATCCGTTATCGCAGTGGTTGGAACCAAAAATCTGAAATTTTGACTCATTTAGACTCATCGGTCTAATGTCCATCTCTTCAACTTATTGGTCTCATTCAGTAGTGTTTTTGAAGAAATCCGACCATGAAGACCTGATTCAGGCAATCTCATCCGTATTGTTGATGTCAAGATGTGTCTGTTACTTGTCTTCACTGTTATTGTACAATGTAGAAAATAGTAAAAATAAAGAAAAACCCTTAAATGAGTAGGAGTCTCCAAACTGTTGTACTGGCAGTGTACATAATTAGAATGAGCCATTTACTTCAAATCGCCATGAAATGCCTCGGTTGAGAGGATAGCCTTGTAGCAGAGGTTGTACCGCCATTGTATTTAGAATCAGAAAAACTTTATTGCCAAGTACGTTTTTTTACACATACAAGGAATTTGTTTTGGTGTTGTTGGTGCATGTCAAACATTCTCTAAAGATAATAAAATCAAGTATTAAAAA
>JAOEHI010052819.1:0-16105 GCA_025447815.1 Percopsis transmontana | reverse complement strand
TAAGTACTTATATATATATATAAAAATATATATATATATATATATATATATATATATATATACACACTTCAAATGTATGAGGGAACTTTATTTCTGTTAGAAATCATAATTATTGTTATCTATAAATGTGGTGGTGTTCCCTTGTTGTGATGAAAGGTGGTGAAAGTGCGACCCAATGACAAGGATGCAAAGATGAAGTTCCAGGAGTGCAACAAAATTGTGAAACAGAAGGCTTTTGAGAGAGCCATTGCCAGCGATGAGACCAAAAAATCTGTTGTCGACTCTCTAGACATAGAAAACATGAGTGAGTGCCCTGTGCTATTAGATTCATATGTTGATATTGAAATATGTGCTTGGCCTTTCACATTTTTCACATAAAAAAAATAAATACATTACTTCATGTTGTAGCGATCGAGGACGAGTATGCAGGCCCCAAACTAGAAGAAGGAAAAGTAACGTTGAAGTTCATGAAGGAGATGATGGATTGGTTCAAGGACCAGAAGAAATTGCACAGAAAATGTGCTTATCAGGTAAATCCAGTCTACTAATCAAAATAAATACCCTTTTGTAAACAATTAACAATTTGATAACATAGGCATGTTATTGTGTATACATTACAGATTTTGATCCAAGTTAAAGAGCTTCTGTCCAAACTCCCAAGTCTAGTTGAAATCACCTTAAAAGAAGTAAGTACAGTACAATTACTGAAATTGATGAATATTTCCTAATATTTTAGTTAATCTTCTGGTTGCATTTAGCAGATGACTGTGCTCCTATCCAGACCAATTTATGAGTGCAATAGTAAAATAAAGTGCCTTTTTTTTTTAATTTATTTATTTATTTATTTATTTTTTTTTTTTTTTAAAGAAACTAATATTATTGTGAGGGTTAGGAAAATAAATGAATACATTTTGGAACTATACTAAAGATGTCTTTCTCTCCCTACTACAGACAGAAATGATAACTATTTGCGGTGACACCCATGGACAATACTACGATCTCCTCAATATCTTTGAGTTGAATGGCTTGCCTTCTCAGGCCAACCCTTATGTATCCTTTTACATTTAATCAAATATCAAATCAGCTTTCGAATTTGCAAATGATGCAGGCCTTCACTTTGTTTAAAAGCCTTTGTGTATGACAGAATTCATGTGCAGAATTTACTTAACTACAGCATTCAGCTGTTCAATGGCGACTTTGTGGACCGTGGCTCTTTCTCACTAGAGGTCATTCTGACACTATTTGGCTTCAAGCTGCTCCTGCCTGACTGCTTCTATTTGCTCAGAGGTACGTTCCCATGCGTTTGCTGACATGTGCAACCCTGTTTATGTTTGTACATATTTATGGCAGTGTGCTCAATCAAGGTGTGGCTAAACCTAATGCATCAAGTTTAATGGTAAACCAGTGTTAAAAAACTATTGATATTTTGGTTTAAAACTCAGAGAGAGCACCCACCTGACTGCTGAGTGGCTTGCAGTCCTCTCTACTCATCCCCCTACAGAGCTCATAGGCTCACATCTTCTCTACCATCCACAAACGTTCACTTTGTCATCCCTGACTGCCTTACATGCATACATATATTCCACTATTAAGGCCTTTGCACACAGTGTATTTTATTTATTTATTTATTTTGTCCGAAATTGTCAAACTTTTTAAAAAAGAAATATGACCCTACGTTGTGTCAATCCCGTTTACGCACTGACTGTGAAATATTCATCCCTCAGTGAAGTTTTCGCAACAGGTTTGATTTGCTGCATTTTTTCGCATCCATCCATTTTTTCGCTCAGAGCCACGGTCATCATCCAAAGTAACATCCGATAAACTGATCCACTTGTCTCTTAGTCCAAGGAACTGTATGACAAACAGTGTAAAGACTACTACAGTGTTCTGCAGCCTACACTTTAGGATGATTGCTTAATACTTTGAGCAATGGTCTCATTCGATGGGGTAGGGTCTTGGCTACAAAATAAGCCCCGATCCTATATATATATTTTTTTTTTCTTTCTCCCCAATCAATACAATTTCAGGTAAAATCACGAGACATAGCGATATGCTGTATGAAAATTTAAAAATAGAGCTGAAAAAACTTGGTACCACCTAGGTAGCCTAATATGTACATCACATTATATTGATAACTGAGCAGACAAATTAAGTTAAAACTATTCAATTCAATTTCCATTATAATTTATTATAACGGTATTTGCATTGCACCCTTTTAAATCCTTTAATTATATCCTTCATTTTGTATATCTATTCCCCTTCTGGTTCTGTATATTTTTCGTGTGCTTAATTTAAAAAAAAAAAAAAAAAAAAAAACGTTACGTGGTCAAAAAAAATTGATACAGTATTGTGAAAAGAAATTGTGATTACTTACCTCGATTTTGATTTATTTATTCAATTTTTTTTGCACAGCCCTGATGTCAAGTCTTTTGTTTTGGTATAGCATGATTTGGGATCTTTATTTATTATTCAGGTAACCACGAGACGGACAACATGAACCAGATGTATGGATTTGAGGGAGAGGTCAAAGCCAAATACACGGCTCAGATGTTCCAGCTATTTAGTGAGGTCTTCCAGTGGCTGCCTCTTGCACAGTGTATCAACAACAAAGTACTGGTAAGTACTGCCTTTGTAAGATGAAACAACACTGCCTACTGCTGTGTGTGCATGATCAACGTAGAATGTAACCATCTCAAATGGTAACACTAGCCACCATATTTGTATGTGTCATTACGAATGAGTTTCTGTTAAAAAAGTATGTCTGTCTCCCAGGTGATGCACGGGGGACTCTTTAGTGAAGATGGAGTGACACTGGAAGACCTTAGGAAGATTGACAGGAACAGACAGCCTCCAGATTCTGGTAACCGAGTGCACAGGCAGCCTTAATTGGCTCTACTATGGCACGTACAGTATATTGGAAAGCAAGCATGCCTTTTAATACTTTCCTCTGTTCTTCTCCTCTCAGGTCCCATGTGTGACCTCCTCTGGTCAGACCCACAACCCCAGGTCAGTTGCCTGTGGCCTATTTTAACAGATTAATTGACGGTTTTCTTATGTAGAACATAGAATATTTAAAGCAACTGTCCACTGTGTAACCCAGAATGGCAGGTCAATCAGCAAGCGAGGCGTGAGCTGTCAGTTTGGGTCAGATGTGACAGAGCGCTTCCTGGAACAAAACAAACTAGACTTCATTGTTCGAAGTCATGAGGTCAAGGCTGAGGGCTATGAGGTCACTCACTCAGGGAAGTGCATTACCGTGTTCTCAGCACCCAACTACTGGTATGTAACCTGGCTGGACCGCTCCATGTTGATGACTCACTTTAAGATGCTTTGGGTGTGGGGGCGGAGGGGATACGATTTTACAGTTTTCTTTTTAATACCAAACATAAAAATCATTATTACTTCTACTGTCTTGTACTTGCTCCCAGTGATCAGATGGGAAATAAAGGAGCCTATATCCATCTCAGGGGATCTGACCTCAAACCAGAGTTTCACCAGTTCACTGCTGTGGTCAGTAGTCTATTTATTTGATTGTATATCTTGAGTGTAAATTCTAAATGAAATGAAATGCCAAATTTGTGATTGATAATTAAAAAAATTGTTATAGACAGTTGTACACATTTTAGCATAAAAAGTGCTTGAAGGCTTGTCGAATCAGAATTTATTCTCTCTTCTTTTCTTCCTGTCCCCTACAGCCTCACCCGAATGTCAAGCCCATGGCATATGCTAACACGCTAATGCAGATGGGTATGATGTAGAGGTCACACTAGTCTGTCTGGCACCGACAATGTCCCATCGGATCAGAACCATCCCAGCCACCTCACTCCCCCCAGCCCTTAGACATGCTCGTGTTCATGCTCAGCCTAAGGGATCTGTCTCCCCTAAACCTCCACTAGTTGTATTCAGAATACCCCTAGTGTAGACCAGATGGGAAGAGATCACTTGGACCAATCCGGTTGAGAATTTGGCGCGTTCTTTGTTGTATTGGTTTAAACTGGAAAAACAAAAAACAAATTCCGTTGCTTGTTTCACCACTCGTGTAGCATAACATCCCGTTGGAGCTGATGGTTTTTTTTATTATTTTTTTTAAAGAGTAACTGGTATGTACCAAAGATCTCTGATGGAAATGATTGTTTGGTTTTACAATGAGCAATTATTGTCTGAAAACCCAGGATTGGAATTTTGGCTCGTGTCCACAGTTCAGAGCTTCAGAAAGTGGGGTGAGGGCAGCATGTTCATGTTGATCAGTATTTCTCAAACCATCATGCAGTACGATTATGTTGATTATAAATATAATTATTTCTTTTGAAAAAATAGTTTAATTATATTGAATTGGAATGATCTCATCCAGTATGTATTAATCCAGGCCATGCAGATTCGCTCTAGTTGCACTCTCAAAGGTGCTGTTTGCCATCAGTTGTGAGTTTAATATTTGTTCTGCACTGCTTCCTCTTGAGGAAGGTACTGCTGCTCTCAATGTCTCCTTGTCTGTCATTGCCCCACCTGGCAGCTCCTGCACAGTGTACTCCCAATTAGCTTTGGTGTGAGGTAAACTCTGGTGGCCCTTACGTCTTCAACATACATTTAATAACCAGTGACTTAAGCCCATCATTTGTGGATTTCTTCTGTACACTGACGTCCAAAACCAATTCTGTCTTGAAACGCACAGCTGCATTGTCCAATGGCCCTAAACTTTTTAGATAGGAAAATACACTGATGTGTATGTATATATACTGTATCATTTAAAAAAGATGTAGATCGGTGTACATGTTTGGAAAAAAAAATATTAAATAATAAAAAATAAAAAAGTCCGGTGATTTTAAAAACTAGTTTGTGTTTATTTCTTATGCTGATTAAAACGTTTTACGTTTTTAGCATTGAAACACTAACATATAAATCTTACGTTAGCTATAGATGCTAGTAATAATAGGCTACAGTACTAGTAGTTATACGGTAGTTAACGTAAGTTAATTCAATTTAAAGTATAAATACTGGTATATGATTTGTGGCTGCGTCCCACTCCATGATATTTCTCGTTCATATTTCCAACATCTCCCAGAAGTTTACTCCAAACCACCAAGTTCGACGAGATAACTTAATTAAACCATCCATCAAAACACCTTCTGATATATGATGAACAGAGATTAAAGTCGATGATCTGGTGGTGACGACGCATGTCAAGGTCTGGGATATGTTAGGCGGTAAACGAACAGTCGGTTCTCATAGTCAATGGTGTTGGATGCGGAAGAAATGGCCAGGCGTAAAGACCTGAGCGGCTTTGACAAGAGAAGGAACAGGAGGAACGCGTCACACAGTGCTTTGAGCCCATGCAAGCTAAACCATTATGACCACCCAGGTGTAGCTACATATGTTTTGGCTCATTTGTGTAGAATACACCGATGTATGCTAATGTTATGTTCTTTATAGTTTACTCCATCCATTTAGTGTCCATTATTAGAAATGTGCTATACATGGGTTATGTCAATCCACAAAGCAAGGACTTTTAACCCTTGTGTGGTGTTTGGGTCTGTAGGACCATTTTTCAATATTTATTCAAAGAAAAAAAAAATACAATTGGCTCATTTTCTATAAAAAGAACATTTTAATTGAGTGCACATTGTTCACCCCCCTATGTGATGTTCAGGTCCAAATTATTCACAGGTGGCATGGGCCAAATGTCTACCCTGTTAATGGACATTATATCTATTAATAGTTTTGAATGTGCCGTGGTCAGATTAACATTTTCTAAGATCTAAAATGTTCCTAATTACTTTACCATGCCCATGTATTTTCATTCAAGCTTTATTTTTAAGTAAGTGTAATTTCAATGCATTTCTTTTAGAGTAAAAAGGAATGTAATTTGTCACCACTTTAGGTGATTTTGTTAACTTATTTACCCCCAGGTAGAGATATGTATAGTAGGCCTATGTGGATTTTATTGAATTACGCTTGTTACACAGGTGACAGGAGAAACGGGGAGACATCACACTAAGCATTTAATCAAAGAGTCAATTTATTAAACACAGGCAATATTAATAAGGATAACTGTCCCAAGTCTCTGTAACAAACCAGCAACAAACTTCCATGCACAGGTGTGTGCACAGACACACATACAAAAAGATCCCATCAAGATAATGTTTTTTAAATTTCATTTAAGAACAGGACATTATTTGCAAAGTGCTGGCACCTCTTGTATTTTTCTGTTTTCCTTTGTTCCTTCTTCAACAATGCCTTTAGATGTTCAATCTCTTTCTGGAGCTGCCTCCTCTCCTCTCTGTCATTCCTCCAGCCAACATATTGCCTAAAATACAGGAAGAACATTGTCACCATTTTTTAAACACTGGTTCTGTATACACCAATTAAAAAAAAAAAACATGCGCTTATTGAAATGTTCATAATGTTATTCTAAGACCCTCTAGGCTTCACGATGTTATCATTCATGATGCTATATTTAACAATAGTTTTAAAAGTTTATAGTTTCGACATTCTTTCACTCTTGCATACGCATACACATTGTAAGAGCAGTGCTATGACACATTGCTAATAAATAAAGCATTCAAGCATCAACCTTTTTCTAACCTTGGGGCCCTGGTTGTGGGGCATTTTGTGGCTTTGGGGTATTGTCTGGACTTGGAGTTGTCATTTGAAAAGCTGTCTTGACTCTAGAAACATCTCTCACCCTTCTTTTCTCGCCATTTCTTTCTTTGTGCTTTTTCCTCACTTTCACTGAGGCCCACCACTTTCTTTTTCCTTCCCTCTCCACATCTCCCTCTCTTTATTTAGGTATTGCTGCCTCCTTTCAGGGTCTGCATCCCGGCGTGCCCTGTAACACCACTGCTTTTCTGCCGCAGACAGTGGCACCATCAAATGTTTTGGAAGTATACAACTAATTATTACAAAATAAAAATAAATACCAATACGTGCTGTAAACACTTATTCATCTAGCTCAGCCACCCCGTTACTGTTCAAACAGTAACAGTGAAGACAGTTTAAATGCTAAAGTCAGCCATTAGGCCTACAGCCGGGTATAGCCTACACTGCAACGGAAATAATCTCGCCTGAACTGTAGCCCTCACACTACGATCGAATCGCCCGTCCAGACGATTCAGTCCTCACACTATGCGAGTTGATCGCAATGTCGCCACGAATTACTGGCGATTTATGTGTTGTTGACAAGAAAACAGCGTGCAGCTTTCGTTTGTACTGTTTTGTGCACTGAGACATAAAAAAACAAAAAACGTCGATGCTTTAAGACAAGAAATAGTTAAGAAGGCGTAACGTTAGCCTGCTTGTCGATTGTACAAAGAGTTGGAAGTAAACTACAATTCCTGTGGTTGAGGCGAGCTGTTGAACAGACACGGCTGCTGCTGCCACAGTTCAACCAGAATTGCTTCCATAGGCACGGTCCAAACTAACTTACTCGTTGAGTTTAGGCTTTCCATTCAACAACGTGGTTCCTCCGTGGATATCTTTAAAATCGCTCACCCTACACGATGCACGACTGAATTTTCTGATGCCAGAAAATCGCCTCCAATAGCTCGTAGCACGAGTCGGCCGTAGACTTTTATGTTTATCAACCATATTTTATAAACTCCAGAAAATATGAGTTTTCACTATAAATACGCATAATAGCGTGGTCATGTTGTGCTTTACTGGAACAGACAAGAATTCTAAAACATCAACAAAAAGTAAGAGATACTTACCCTACTTCTTGAGGGTGATTTCCATCCCAAAATGTGTGCAACTTCCTTAAAGTCACGCAACTAGTCAGGGGAGTTTCACATCAGAGTAAGGGCGAGGGCATTCGATTCTTCTTCTTCTTCTTTATGTTTTTTTTGGCGGTTGGCAAACCAAATTAAAGGTGCATTACCGCCACCAACTGGACTGGATTGTGAACAAGAGATAAATGCAGGGGAAAAAAACACCTAAATAGGGCACTCGATTCAGGCACACGGTGTATTATAAAGTTTTTAAGCATTGAAAATGTGTTAACAAAAACCCTACATTTGGTGAGGACCATTATATATAAGATTATAGGCTACAAAAATAATGAAAAAAACTTGAGCAAACAATTGGGGACATGCCAGTTTAGTCTACTTTTGTTAAAATCAAACAAATAATTTTTTCATTGAATCAATCCTAGGCACATATAATTGTGTTCTGTGGTAGGGGACGGTTAACCCACAGAATCCCTGTGGTATGTAACAAAAATTGAGAGAAATCTTCTGTGCAACAATGTCTCTGGACAACTTCCACATTATTTCCAGGATTATCCGCTTCGATAACCGAGAAACCAGACCCGTTCAACGACAGAGGGACAAGCTAGCTGTGTGGGTCAAGTGGGTAGACCGCCTTCCCCTGTTATACAACTCAGGGCCCAACATACTGTTGATGAGCAGCATATGCCATTTAGGGACCATTGCCCCTTCAGGCAATACAATTAATCCCGCAAAATACGTATCCCTGAGAAGAACCAGGGGATGTGGGTTGTCCTGGACATGGCACAGGGACTCTGTGGCCACTACATCACATGGAATAACTTTCTTGCTTTGCACAAGCTGGGACAGGAGCTCCTCAGGAGAAATCTGACGATGTTAGGAACATTCGGAGCCAGAGCTATTGACTACACAGAACAGGGTTGTCGAGTCATCTAGGTTTGTGTTCACAGCCGACGCGTCCCTGGTGTCCTACATGCCAAAGAAAGGCAAACGTGTTTGCTGCATATGGGATAGGAGAATCTGTGGCACAGAAGCACAGGGAGAAACAGTACACTGCATCAAGTGCTGTTAATACATTCAGAACACACACACTGTCAAATTCTGGCCCTCATATGGTGTGTAGACCGGCATGAATTTATTCAACGGGGCACGTCAGTTCCCTAAAATACTGCATGTACAATTTGTCTTTTCAGTTTCTACCATTCAAAGCAATAAACATCATGAAAACCTTGTTCCATTTTCATTTGTTAAAGATTAACATGATATATTCCACCAATGTATTGATTATGGTTATTGGTTATTATGAGGGAGTATGCAGCTGATGATTCTCCTGAGAGGCACCATGGAGGGCCAGACTCCCAGTGTGAATCAAATATTCATCATGGTATATGTTTTGTCAGTATTGCTCTAAGAATGGGTGTGATTCATGTGAGCTACAACCTTAAATTAATTTATCTTTGAGCTGGCATGTTGACTGCATTGCCCTGTTCATGTATAACAGCTTAACACGAGTCTGAGGTTGAAGTAAAGGTTGTGATTGGCTCAGATCATCTACAGTCTGATGCAGCGCAGCTGTCCCTTTGCCACACTGCTCGTGTACGGCTGTCGCGCGTGTTCATGTGCCTCCTTTCTGTTAACCACCTCCTACTGCTAAATGCTTATCTCCTCAATTGTGTAGTGTGCGAGGGGTAAGAAAACAGGAACGATGAAATACCGGTTAAAACAATTGGGACCATAGATAAATAGAGGTACGTACAGATGCAGGCCGTACAGACCCTTTAAGATAACAGTCGCTTTTATTTTACGTCACTCTATAAACAGCTGATCAACGATGACGCGCCACATGTTGACAATACTCGTCTCACCTTTTGGTTTCACCTTCCAAAGTGGGTGCTAGAGGTAGGCCTACGATAACGACAAAAAATATAAACTAGCCATGCCGAAATATTGTTCTGTACCAAATTGTAAAAATGACTCTGGAAACGGCAACGAAAGAAAAAGCTTCTACAAGTAAGCGCAAGTTCAATATCCTTTATTCTACTTAACGTTACACCAGCAACATAGGTGTGTTACGTCTTTTTAGGTTAATCAATTAACTATTAGTTATTTTGATTTAGTCACGGTTGTTAGCGTATCATTGTTTACTTTTTGTTATGGGATTTTCCCGGAGTTTGTCTCTGTTTTTGACCTTTGAGACAAGTAGGCTATGCGTGCACTTAAATCTGTATTGTTTTAAAATGTTTATGTTGGATGTAAATGCTACGATTTTCATGATTCATATCGTGGTATAGGTTCCCCCTTCACGACCCAGTTAGGTTACAGCAATGGTTGAAAAACATGGGACGTGAAGACTGGATTCCGTCGCGTCACCAGTATATTTGCCATGAACACTTTACAGGATCTTGCTTCAAAATACGCTGGGGTATTCGTTACCTTGAAAACGACGCTGTACCCACAGTTTTCCAGGCGCTACAGGTACAATCAAATAATGAAAAACACGTTCTGAAATACATTTTAACTTTTCCGGTTAGGATAAAGGTTTTACAAGTTATGTTATAACGGATATGTTTATTTTTTGACACAATTCCTTTTTATTTTATAAAACCCCAATGCTTACTTATTTCTAGAAAAGGAAAGCTGACGATTACAACAAGAAGAAATCTAAACGGTTTCGAGCTAATACAACATTGAGGATAAACTTGTCAGATGAAAGACAGACCACAGATGACACCATAGAGAAGGCAAATAACCTCAACACTGTGCATCTCTATGAAATCACTGTTGACCCGTCACAGCCTGAAGAAACTGTAGGCTTGCTGGTGGAATCAAGTGATGTCAAAGAACCTCTAGAATCATTTCAGACAGCTCTACACCCACCAGTGTCTGTGGATGGATTTGACACAGAGGGAACATTTCCTGTAGCCATATTCCAGACTGTTGAGGATTTAACTGGTTTTACCAGTGGGGTGAATACAGAGGTAGTGGTAGTGTCTGATTACCCTGCTACTGAAGGGCAAGTGGAACTGGTAAATGGGATCACGCCTTCTGTATTAAGTCAAGGCCAAGAGCCTCTAATGACTGACTCAACAGTAGGCCACTCAAAGAAGGCTCAGACCTCTCAAAGGGTTGAAGATGTTCCCTCCGATACGGAGGAGCCCTCAGCTGTTGCAGACTGCGATGCAGCTCAGGTTATTGCCTACTTTGAGACCATTCCCAATGTTTTGCCTACTGGAATCTCCGCACAATTTACAACCTTCCCGGATACTGTGTTGTCATCTGCTCTTGGCTCAGCGCCGATTGCGTCCACTCTCCCCATAGTGTCAAAATATATGCCTCCTTCCACTAGTTCACTTGTGCTCACTATGGAAAAACTTGATCCTCAAGTAGAAGACGGAGGGAACAAGTCAGAACATGAAATCCTTAATGAACAGGACTTAGAAGAACACAGGTAAGTCATTTTGACTCACACATTTTGGATACTAATGATACATCACAAATTCCTGTGCATTTTGCTAAAATACTTCTTTTTTTTTTTTATTTGCCATTGGACAAATAGAATAGCTTCTGTCAAACCTGTGTACAACTGTATTAGTTTCTCGGCGCAGCTGTTGAAATAGCCACCTTTTTCCCACTCAGCTACTACAAGAACAGCTTGAGTAAAGAGCAGCTTGAGGCAATAGTGGCTGAACTGCAGAGAAAAGTAAAAGTTCTGCAGCAGCGACACCGGCGACACCTGGAGAAACTTGTAAGTCTGGAGAATACAGTGAGCCAGCTCAGACAAAACAACTTGCTCAATGAGGAACGATTACAGCTGCTTGAGAGGGTGGGTTTCCTTTTCTGCTTTTGATGGTAGTAAATTGTGTGTATTAAATAATTAAATGTGATTATGAGAAATCTAAAAATGCCAGGATGTGGGATTCTGAGGGATGTTCTAGAGTGGTCTTGGGGACATTGTAGAATTCTGGTGAGATCATCCTGATCTTGCAAACCCCACAGTTTCTTTGCTTTGCCGTCAGTGTGGAAACAAAACAATTGATTGGAACATCTTCAACGGATCAGCACAAGAACGCTCACAAGATCTGGATTTTCTCACAAAGCCAGAATTCTGCTGGGGTCCAGAGTTGAAAATATGTCTCATTGCACAAACACTAACCTCCACACACCCCTTTTTTCTTTCTATCAGGCTTATGTACAGACAAGTGCAGCTGTTTCAAACGTTGGCGAGACTGTGGCTGTCTTCTATGAGGGGGAGGGCGGTGCCTTCTTCTTCTGTGCTCCAATGAATGATGGAGATGAAGGATCATGTGGTTAGATTTGACACACGAAACGTGTTGTCGATTGTGACAAAAGATTGGGTTGTGTTTAACATAATTTCACTTACTATGTCTTTTGTATTAATCAAAATCATAAAACAATCCATTCAGAATGTGGATACAATAGGGTGGATGCTATGTGTTTGATTTGCTGGCAACTTTGCACTAACAGAGAGCATGTTTGCAGAGGTTTGAGGTTTTTACTTAGCAACTGCCTCAACACTTTTTTCTGTTTGACTGGTATTTGAGTGTACATTTGTAGTCCATAATGTACATATCAGTCTTATCTTTCTTGTTGTGGTTCCTTTTTCTACAGATGTTATCTTAGTCAACCCAAAGGCTATTTATCATTGAGAACGAAGACTCTGAAAATGTGATTTAATCACCATTATGACTGCAGGCCTCTGCTTCAACATACAAAATAAAGTCACAAAGCAAATGGAACCCATTGAATCTGGCTCAATGTTTGTGTGTGTGTGTGTGTGTGTGTGTGTGTGTGTGTGTGTGTGTGTGTTTGTTTGGGGGGGGAGGGCTTTGTTGAACTGAGAGGACATGTTAATGAGGTAGATATGTATGTGCATAAATGTGATGGACAACATGAAAACTAAACAGGACAAAATAGGAATGAATGAACAAGACGAGGAACAAGATGAGAAATTTAAAGAATCTTTTATGATGAATATAAATAATCAAGGGAATGGGAGGGCTGGTTACGTCTGTGCCTGTTTGGGGTGGGGGCATTCGACATTTCTAAGGAAATTGTATAAATGCTCACATGAATGTAATTTAATCCAACTGTTTAGTTAATAAATAACCCAAAACTAGTACAACTGTTACAAGGTTTAAAACTGCATCTGAGGCAGGGCAGGACCTGAGCTCTCAAGGTGCTGCCTAGCACTCGGAATAGTAGTAGGATACTTTATCTATCCCCTGGATAGGGAAACTCTCACATAACCCTGAAATGGTTAGGGTTATCTTGTCCAGGGTCACTTAAAGTAAGGAGCATGCTTGCAGACCAAACAAACAAAACATGAAGAACAAAAATAAGTACTGAGCATGAAAGTAAATAAGATAAGATAAGAACTAATTTAACTGAATGTTCACTGTTTGATATAGGCCTACTGTTGTATTTCCACAAAGTTAATTTTTCAGCCTGTAATACGACAGCATTTTTTGCAGAATAGTGCACATGCATATTTAAAAAATGGCCTGAACACCACAAATCTTTTAAAGTATTTTAATTCATGCATATTTATTGTGTATTTAAAATATGCAAGAAGATTCCGCCCTAGTTTTAAAAGCTTATATTCAAGAAACGTCGTTGACATAGATTCCTTCACCCTATACATAGATTATGTACTTTCTCTGGCATGCATGCTGTATACATGTATTGAAGATCTTCTTTCTTGGATTATTCCACAAATTGCACACTGTTGTACCAACACATAAATAACGAATCTTTGAAGTGATCAGCAGTAGTGTATAGCCTAACGACGCCATACTCAAACAGTTTATTTTTCATTAGCGCCAACCTGTGGCGTGTTGCTGCCATTGTTCCTCATGTCATCCAGAGTCATCCCGACCTTCCAAATCTTCTTTATCTCAGCCTGCACCTGTAAGGGAGGGATAGGGATTAAGGCATTCATCATTATGTAAATGTACAGTGTTTATGCATTTATACACTACTGTTGGAAAGTTTGGAATCACTCAAAAAACACAAGGTTTTCCATTAAAACTCATATTTTTTTATCAATCATATTAGTTGTAAGAGGAAAATTAAATATAGTCAAGACTGACAAGGTTGGAAATAACAATTTTGTGCTTCACACTTTGCTTTCATCAAATAATCCTCCATTTGCAGCAATTACAGCCATGCAGACCTTAGGCATTCTCGGCAGTCAATTTGTTGAGGTCCTTCCCATAAATTTGATTGGCTTGATGGGCACTTTTTCTGTACCATACGGTCAAGCTGCTTCCGCAACAGCTAAATAAGGTTGAGATCTGGTGACTGCATTGGCCAATCCATTACAGACAGAATACCAGGTGACTGCCTATTTCTTACGTAGTTCTTGCATAATTTTTGAGCAGGGCTTTTTGTCATTGTCCTTGTATAGTGTAAAATTGGTTCCAAACGCCATCCACTGGGTATGGCATGGCATTGCAAAATGGAGTAATAACTCTGTACCAATCTCCTACTTTATCAGCACCAAAGCATCCCCAGACCATCACATTTGCTCCACCATACTTGAAGGATGGCGTCAAGCACTCTTCATTGGATCTGCGCCTCACAAATGTTCTTCTCTGTGATTCGTTTGCCCATAACACATCCAGTCGTCTTCTGCAATGTCACTGTTCTTTTGCCAATTTTAATCTTTTTCTTTCATTAGACAGTTTCAGATATGGCTTTTTCTTTGAAACTGCCTTGAAGGCCATCCTCCCACAGGCGCCTCTGAAGTGTTGATGATGCGACTGGTAATTTGAGGGTATTGTTTAATGAAGCTGCCAGATGAGGACCTGTGAGGCGTCTATGAGGGATTTCTAATGATGAATTAGTCTTTTAACAAGATAATTTAGGATTAGCTAACACAATGTACTCTTGGAACACAAGAGTGATGGTTGCTGAAAATGGGCTTTTGTACACCTAATGTAGATATTCCATAAAAATCGGACGTTTCCCACTATAATAGTTATTTGCAAAATAATGTCTAGACAATTTCTAGACTATTTCTGATCAACTGATGTTATTTCAATTTGAAAATATCATTTTCTTTAAAAAACAAGGTCACATGGACATTTCTCAGTGATTCCAAACTGTTTTTGAACAGTAGTTTATATCAGCACCTCAAATGTACTCTGTTTCATGTAAACACAAAGCACCTACCTCCTTGTTGACAAAACAGTAGAGAATGGCCAGAAGTGCACCCTGTGGACAGGAGTTCAATTGTATGGCTCTGATGAATTCAGAATTCTTCATATTTAACTGCATTTTTCTACTTTTTCTACTTAACTTGTGATGTTGATCATGATAACATGATAATGATACATATTTACAAGTACAGCATTTAGTAGACACTTTTATCCAAAGCAACTTACAATTTAGAAGTACAAGTACATGTCAATATCTGAATAGGTTATACACCAGTCATTGTGAGTAAGCACATTGTTAGAACAAAGAAAACAGCAGCCATCAAGGTTAACATAGTTCCTAAAGCATCTTATATCAACATACTATTATGTCATTAAAAAGAATTGCTAAAGTGATTATACACTATAATATCTTAGACATCCTAACATAGAGCAGGAATAGAGAGATTAGAGTTGTTAGGGGGCCGGATAGTCTAGTGGTCTAGGCGTTGGACTCCCAGCCAGAAGATTGTGGGTCAGAGTCCCAGAGTTGGCCTACCTGTAAGCATCCTTGAGCAAGATGCTTAACCCCTACCTGCTCCATGTAATAGCACCATGTAATTGTAAGTCGCTTTGGATAAAAGTGTCTGCTAAATGACCAAATTGTAAAAAAAAAAATGTATGTTCGGTAAATCTACAACACAGGTGAGTAGAAAATAAACAAAAATACTACCTGGAAGGAGTTCAGAAAGAGCTCAAAAAAGAGGTAGACACTGCGAAGTACGCCCTCAGTGTGTTCTTCAGTTAACACAGCAAAGATCACCTCATGAATCCCCAAGAGAGGGATCAGGGTCAATGTGGACTTAGCCAGCCTATTTAAAAGATGTACAGTAAATGTATCATACAAGCCCAGAAAGACATATTTATAAAGATAGATTAATATTGAGCAGTAAGATATATGAAACATGTCAAATGTATGCATTATTTTATGTAAGAATAAATGGGAACTCTTAATTCTGTCAAAATTTTATTTGGGCTTCAGTCCCTTGACTTAAAATAAATATAAATAAAGATAAAGAGATCTCCAGAGATCCCTTGATTGGAACAGATCTTCAAATAGTATTACTATTATTATAGTATTACTATAATCGCTATTGTAACAACGGGAGTGCACCGCCCCTCCCGCTCTGGCTCGCCGGCGTACTAACCACCGGCCTGCGGCCGTCCAGT
>JAOEHI010052818.1:0-16105 GCA_025447815.1 Percopsis transmontana | reverse complement strand
GACACACCTGGCAAACCACCACCCATCCCACCAAAAAACCAACAAATTGCGTGTTATAAAATGATTTTTTATAAATTGTAACAAATAATAATAAAAAACAGCGCCCCCCCCCCCCCCCCCCTCCCCAAAATGCATATTTAATGGCATGTAAACTTACAAATATTCTGTTGTCAGCTTTCTTTCTTTTTTTTTTTTCATTGAAGTCCTAACATGTTTTTCCTCATGTCTTCCACGCCACACAGCCCATTCCTCCCCTACCTGTGAAAATCGAGAGCAAGCCTCCTCCGCCGCCTCCCAAAACGCGAAAGTCGATGTTACCCCAGTAGCCCCCAGTAAGGAGGCGACCCACACTCCGGCACCCACCAACGCACACGCGGCTGTCTCAAACAGAACAGAATGTGCTGAAAAAGCAGAGTTAGATTTGTGTCACTGTAGCCCACAATAATGCATTTGATGAAGGGCCACTTACGTTGAATGTGTGCTAGATTTACAGATGGAAGGGATCTGATGCAAGATACAAATAATCCCTTTGTTTTCAGAGGCCTTCCTTTTTGTTTGTAAATCCTGAACAGGCTTAGAGGATATTGTTATAGCAAGGAAATCACAAGGGGAGACATAGTTTATAAAGGTACATCAAGTCACAGAAGCCTTGTGTTCAGAGGTTCTATAATTCTATTTCTGTTTATATGTATTTTTGATAAGGCAACAAAAGAATGATTCCATGCTTTATGTTCTATGCAGAGAATTCAAAATAATGTATAGTGAAATAGCATATTTTTCTATGTCAACTTATGAGAAAGGGAACGAACAAAGCTGTATTTAAATTTTATTTTACATTGTTTGACACTGGATAATGCATTGTCACTGGCATTCCTTAATAATACAACAGGAAATATATGCATGAGGTACCAATAAGGTAGTAAGGTGTTATCCACCCTTTAATAACATTGAATAAGGGCAGGGAAATTAATTATAGAATATATTGTGTTATTTTATGGTGTAGTTTTCTTATGATAGTGACTGAATATTAGTATCCTTAGTGGTGACCTTTGGAAATATTCAAATGCAACCAAACTGCAAATGTTTTAGTGACACTGGATGGCGTGCATGAATGTGATGCAGATTGTTTGTTTTAGGTGAGTAAAATATTCATCGTCATTAATTTTATTTCCCTAAATGCATCAAGTTGATGCATTCATTGGGAATATGCTTCCTCTTAAAACTTTAAACACTGTGGTACAAGCAAAATTGCCATTAGATTTTTTTTTTTTTTTTTTTTTAAATTCCAGTACAATTGTATTTAACAATTGTACTGGAATGGTACATTTCTTGGTACATTTCTTTCTTTCTATGGACTAATATTGAGTACTTTAAATTATTTTTTTTTGTTATGCACGAATCTTGGGAATTTAATGAATTGTATTTTTTTGCACAACTAAGATGTATAGACATACTTTTAAGAAGATTATTTTGACTCCAGTATCAGTGTATTACTATATCTTAGCATTTGGCTTTCGATTTTTAAAGCAATAGAAATATCATGTCTCTTTAAAAACTTAAATCTATGCATGCAAACTGCTGACAAAATCAAACATTGAAATTGACAGTATTTTATAGATATTACTAAGTGATTTTACGACGTTAAAATGTTCTACAGTGTGCATTTTGTAAAATATGTAATGTTGATGCAATACATGCTGTAATTGCGCAACAATGCCATACAAATAGTGAATAAAGACTAAATTTAACATTTCTGTTGGTGACAGAGATTTTACGGTGGAATCATGAATCGATCGTGGTGAGATAGAGGTTAGACTTTAGTCTATTTTAGGGGTGATAACATTTAAATATTGGGGTGGGGGGCAGACCACCAGCAGGAATTTATTTAACGTTTGTTTAACCAGACGGCCTTGTTGAGACTAAGTCTCTTTTCCAAAGGGTGGCCTGGGCAAGAGGGCAACAGAATAAGAAACGCAACGCAAAATAACAGACATTTGGTCAGTTTCACCATTATTTAAAACAAATACAACTAATGAGCTTTGCCACACACAGACTTTAGGGATTTAAATTCTCCAAGGGATTAGTTCCAATGGGTTCAGTTCTTTCTGCAGACAGTTCTATGTTGAAGGAGCAGAAGAAGCCATTTAGCCATTTGTGGGAACAGATTGATAGAAGTGATCTTAGGCTGCATGATGACATAAATAAGGGGGAAGTAAGCCAATTATGGCATTTTTATGGAAGTCGTATGATGGGTGGTGGTTGCAACGCTAACAGCCTGTTCCTTCCTGCCAGATAGTGAGAAACTGTATCGTACTCTCTGCACCGTCTCAGTACAAACTAGGAGAGTTTCTAGCTTAAGAATGTACTCTGAAAACAAAACAAAAAAACTCTGTACTCAAAAAACAAATGCCCTTCTGCTGGTTCTCGGGCAGATCTGATCCTTAACAATGTGTTAATCTCCATGGAAACAAACTACAGAAATTTAACTTTACGCTTACTTTTATCTCCAAGGACATTTTGCATCATGCGTGAGTGGTTCTTATTTCCTATAACATTGTGCAGAATTTAGCAGTAAGGAATTTTAGTGAATAACAGGGTGTTTATATGAAGATTATAGCCAAGTAAATTCCATTATCTAAGGACATGATTCAGTATTCAATTAAAAACATGAAGGGTTTCATTACAAAACTTTAGTTTTTGAGGAACCAATGTGTTACTTGATATACAGTGTACAATATTGTGAGAACACATGATTTCATACTGAGAAATAGTCCTATATTAGGACTTTTTCTCAGTATAATATTTTACAAAACGTAAAATAAAAGCTACCCATCAGCTGTCTACTTCTGTCTCCCATGTTTTCATTCCAACCAATCACTGCTATTCTCTCTGGTTGGAGAAGCACTAATTAGAGAAATCTGTTGTGAAACCTGCATATTCTCGGCCTGGCATGGCACATTCGATCAATTCATCACTTCATTAATATTCATCAGTGAGTATTACTTTGATGTTGCCTATCATTTTGTCAATCATACTTAGTTATTTTGCCCCTGTCATGCCTTTAACCCTATAATGTCGTCTTTCTGCTGGATGGGGCTGGGCAGAACCTAAGGACATGGTTTGACTTAATTCCTCTGCATCAAAGGAGATACCCTTTGCTTTTTAGTACGTTTAGCCACTAGAGCCTACAGGCCTATGTGTGGAGTGGGATTAAACACACTATTGTATCTCCACTTTGAACTTCACTAGGTGGTGCCAGAGGGAATGAACTAATGGAAGAGGTCTGATGCCGTTTTATTTATTTATTTATTTTTCCAAACCTTTATTTATTTAGGGTTGGTTCGCTGGGCATTCATGCCGCTTTTCAACAACGCCTAGCTACAGTACAGTACACAGGCACACACACATACTGTAGTTAGGCTACACACATTCATATCAGGGAGTTGGCCAAACGTTCCGTGGAGGATTTTACCAGAAGCCTGCTAAACATTACCTGGCCTCTATAATCTTTAGGGGACTGTTACACTGGTGAGCACCTTAATCCTGTACAAAGACAATGAGAAAAACAGTTTTGTTGTGTTTTATTTATATATTCTGTGCCCTCACCACAGTCGCATGTATTTTTTAGCATTTCAGATGGACTCCACGTTAGATCATGCAACCATGCCATTTATGGATATTTTTACAAAATATGATTTGTAGCCATTAAACTTTTATGTTCATAGATAGGTACAGTATGATGGACTAGTACGTTAGTTACCTGGCAGTTAAGGATAAGAGTGTGGGATAAGAGTCCCTAACAAAGCATAACATTCCCTTTTTCTTTGTAGCACAACTATTAAATCAGCTGAGAAACATGGGCAAAAAAGGTCAGATAAATATGGGATACGTTTTTAGTCTGACTGTTCTCCACTGATTAAACATAAAATGCACACTAATCCCATTATTCATGTTGACAAAGCATTGCAATTTACATTATAGTTGCTAGATAACAGAAGTACAAAGTAACCTGCAAGTTATTCAGTGACTCCAGCGCAGCAGCACTGCCGTGCAAAACAAGCTCAGATGTTAGCAGCTATTTATAGAACCCTAGTGTTTGTTTTCTGCAGCTGAACTGGGCTTGGACTTATTTTCAGGCACCTTAAGACAGGTCACGCATGGATACTCGTCCAGGCAAGCATTATACTCATGGAGCAGAAACTTCCAGAATGTCTTCTTTCCATAGATTAGAACTATGGCACTGGCAGTGGTATAAATAGACATGAATAGGAAGGTGAGCACAATTGCGTTCACTTGGTTGACTGCCATCTGGTAGTGCACGTAGAGGTCCCCCACTAGGAAAAAGAGGAAGATAAACACTAGTAACAGATTCATCCGTATCACCCTCATCTGAGTACCAAACTTGGGGCAGTGGGCACCATTGGAGCTGGCTTTCATGTGCCTTAGATGGATGGCCAGGTGGAGTGATATGGAGATGCAGCACTTAACGGTTAACAGTCCTGGCAGTACATCAGCTATGATCAGGTACATCACGTAATAGCCAGTGCCTATTGTGTTGCTGGGTATGAAGATTCCACAGTCATCATCAGCTATGGTGTTATTGTCAGGCTGGAGTATCATCACCAGCATTGGCATGCTGCAGCCCATACCACACAAGGGAATGAGGAAAACCGCCATTGTTACATGTCTGAGGATGAGGGCCTGGATCTTAGTGTAGCAATGATTGGGTGAGGTCACCAGTTTGGTGCTGTAATAGAAGGAGAGAAACCCAGTGGTCCACATGATAGTGAACTTGAGGATGAAGATTAACACCATCACGACAGGGCGCGGTGTCTGGTCAAGCCTGCACTGGCTGTCAGTCAAATCCATTGTCATCCAGAAATAGCAGACCAGCTGGTGAGCTCCGTTGGCCACTGACAAAGCTGTTATGATGGTTTCGCAGGGAGTCCAATGTTTGTTTCGCATGTAGTGGGACAGGCTCATCAGGAAAATGTACAGATTAAAGAACATGGTCAGAACAGACAACAAGCCTGTCATGACCCAGATGACCATCTTATTTATCACAAACATACTGCAACCCCCGACACGAAAGAATGTCTTGAGAGGTCTTCTCAGCAGTTTCTGTGTTGCTTGCAGTGTTGACAGGCTATATGACGACAAGAACAAGGATTTAAATCATTGCACACCACATACGTTATATTTTCCTACCACAGATTAGAAATCTTTTTGCCCTGGGAAAAATTACAAATATAGTTTATTTTTGTATTTTAAAATAAACAAATCTGTTCCAAATAAGCACATTTCAAAATGAACACTATGTTAAAAAGGTGCACATTTTGACTCATGAAACACATCAACAATTCTATGTTCAGATGGTGCGATTAAAGAAGATTTTTGCAACCTTACCTTAGAAAAGGGTCCCTTTGTTACAGAGGAAGTTTTATCATTCACAAATGTACTTAAGATGAGCTGTCTGACTCAATACCTTTGACTTTCACTGTGATAAAAACACTTTTTTTCAAAGGTTTTGCCTTTGAACTTGCCTAAAGATGTTGACTGAAAACTGCAAAGCAGATGAAATGGTTCTTTTTAGTGTTTCATGGCAAGGATTTATACATAAGCCTTAGACATGATTTGCATCAGTAATGACAATAGGCAGTTGCGGCTGGTATTTACATACACACAGGATGAGGAGGATGGCTGCTCATTATGTTTATCCGGTAAAGTTACTGTACCTCAGTTGGTACCATGACAGCTTGGGTAAATCACTGATCACACACTGAAGCACTCCTCAATCCCCCATGCAAATGGGTATTCCTGGAGCTTGACCACATATTTACAAGACCAAATCGCAAATGGATTTATGTGATAAGAAAAGCAAATTACCTTGAATAACCTTCAGGAGCCGTGCCAGGGCTGTGCTCTGTCATTTGTAGTATCGGTGGTGGCTGCTAAATTCGTAGAAGACTAAATTGTAAAAATATATTGACCTCGAGAACATTCCTATATTTTCTCCTATATATTTTCTTCCTGTTTGCTTTACAGTACTGTGTCATGGACATGAACATAGACCTAATTACAATGTGGCTTGCAAATGTAATAACCATCATTCTGATGTCATAAATTATTCCTATGAATCAAATCACAGGAATGTTGCTAAATATGGTAATTTGAAATGATTACCAACGACAGCCTATTTATGTTATTCCTCAAACTAAATCAGAACTCACTGCCAGATTCTGCTCTATTCACATGGAAAATGCTTCTGAGCTTTCTCAAGTGAAAACTGACACTTCACACTAAGGACTTCTTCACTAAGGACTTTTTCCACATCCACATATCCACAAATGGTAAAGACATCAAACAACAAATCTGATGGCCCTGTAAACCTCTGGAGCAAATCTGAGTTCATAACTTTGACCTAAAGAAAAGCTTTCCTACGGCAGCCAGAATATGTTGCTTTATTCTAGGTGATGACGCTTAACTTTATTATGCAAATATAAAAAAATCACTTTATTGTTTTTGCACTGGAAGAAAAAGGGTATTAAAAATTACAAAAGTACATTATAGGGTACTGTATACTGTATTCACAAAGTATAGGTTAAGAACAACAACAACAACTCAGGACAGGAAGTGTTAGGTATAACATTTTCACCGGCATACCAGTCCCCACAACATTTTCTATTGCAAGTGTCCCAGCCATAGACTTCACACAAATAAGCAGCTTAGAATATCAACAACATGGATACATCTTAACAAAATGGATTTGTCATTGTACACATTACTGTACATGTACTGTAAAAATAAAACATCCATAAAATAACAATCATTTACATCTTTTGTACTGTAACAGCTGTAATAAAAACATCAAATATAATACATGTTTTAAAAAAAAAAAAAAAAAACATTAATGTTTAGTGAAACATTTAACATTCGACAATTGGTGTACTGTAATTTCAAACACGTACTGAATGTGTTGTTATACTGGATATCCATATCTGCTGTCATACTTAAGAGAAGGAAGAGGCGTTTCTCCACGGGCAGGTGGCTGAGGCGTGCCGTTGGCCCTGCCTGTGTGGGTGGTGCTGCGGGCAGACGCTGCCCTGCTGGGTGGGGCTTTTGACAGCGGGCTGTAGATACCCGGGTGGGTGTTGTAGCCCATGACTGAACGGAAGCTGGACTGCCTGCTCGATGGCCTGCTCTCTGGGGCCGCCGCATCCTCCCTGTGAACCATAAACAATAGATGACCCTGCATTTACACATTTTTTGAGACCATGTACAGCGCACGAGATGCACATCTATTTTAGTCAATTGCGACATTCACACCAGATGCGTTTGAGGGTTTGGCTTCAAGGCTCCCCTCCCCCAACCCAGCATGTCTGAAGTGTCAAAAAAAAATGCTAAAACTCCAGACATATCCAGAATGCATTTTAAGTTTCTCTAAAGCAGGCCTACCGGATTTCATTGGCAACCTCCTTCTGGTATCGGCGCTTACGACAGCAGCAAATCAGAAGCCAGATCAGCAGGAGGAGGAGGAGCAACAGCAGCAGAGCACCTATCACTGCCCCGGCTATGACCCCTGCCTTGTTGACAGCTAGGAGAGTAGACGGTATATACAGAGATAGCTGTTTAAACATTGGAGGGCGGAACCCACCCACAGTATTCGTGGCCGTCATTATTCACAGCACCGCATACGCTAGCATTAAATGTTAATTATCGCTTTTACTTCTTTTAATTGCAGTATACCCGGCAGCCAATGGGATTCAAGCCATACAGCTGGAAACATCCACACGATAACATTGCCTTGGGCCTGAAACAACTTTAAAGATTCTATGTGTAGAGAAATAATGTTATCAGAGATAGTGTGTTAGACTTACGGTTGTGCGCAGACAGTGTGTATTTGCATTGCTCTTTGCCAACAGCATTTTGCACTTCACACACATAATTCCCTGTATAGCTCTCTGAATGATTCCTTATCAAGAGCTCCCCAGTCTGCGAGACTAAATGAGAGAGAGAAGTGCGTTCAGTGCCAACGCGGTTCATGTGACAATATGTAGCAATACAGTATAGTCGGTATACACTCTGCACAGTGTATGGAGACCCGGGCTGTTAGGACATCTCTGTACCCTGGGTGGCAGTGGGCGGCATGGCTCCTCCGCTCTCCCTGGTCCACAGGTAGCTGAGAGGAATGGACCCCTGCGAGGATTTACAGCGGAGGGAGACCGTACCACCTTTCTCCTCACTGCCTTCTACCCAACACCTTGGCACGGAAGGACGAACTAATAAAATAAGGAGGTGGAATAAAGGTTAATATAATGTTGGTTGTAAGTAATTCAACCTTTTTAAGAATTCCAGTAGTTATAATCTCATTCAATTATCTTTAATAATGTTATATAATTATTTATATAACATTATATATATTTCTACTTGAACCTTTTTAATTTTATGTGGTTGCACGTCATTTCTTTTGCCATGTTTTATTAGGTTACTTTTTTGTGTGACTGCAAGTCAACATGGGTTAATAATTTTTTTTTTTTAGGAATGCAAAGGCCTAGGTGTATCAGAGACCGTGAGAACGAGAGGTGGATAAGTGGGAGTGGCACATGAGACAGGGAGAGGCCATATGGGCGTTTGTCATATGCATTCCATGTATATGACAAACGCCTCAAAAACAGAACAGGACTTTTAATCAACAGAACAGGTACAACAAAAACTGGTTGTGAAAAAAGACTGGCTCACCCATCACCACCAGAGTGACTTTTCGCATGTCAACACCTGGTGTCTTCTTGACTTTACACTGGTACGTGGCTGTGTCCGACACCTTCAAGTTAGAAAAAGAGATGGACGCGTCTCCCTGACTGGCGTTTGCAAGGAACACCATCCTTTCGGAGAGACTGTGGTCACCGTAGTGTTGTATCTTGCCCCCTGCATATGACAAGAGCTGAGATGCAAAGATTTGATTTAGTGAGAACAACTCTCAAGAGCAGGTTTTTCCCCTTCAGAAGGCTGGCTAGAAAACATCCTAGGTTATCCCCGGTAAACTATACGCAAGTGAAACCTCCCAGACAGGTTTCTCAAAACATTCTCAAAACATTTACTCACCAGTGTGTCTTTCTGCGTCATGTCTGGGCTGACATTGGTCCATTCAATGTCCAGTTCTCCGGTGTCTGAGGGGCTCGGCGTGTAGGTGCATCCCAGAATGACTGTCTCCCCCTGGGCCTTCTGAAGGGTCTGAGGACCTATGGACGTCACCTGCATTGCCTCCGTGACATCTGTTGAAGCAGATGACAACGGCATTAAGGTCCTGTTAAACATCTACCAAGTCTAATCATTTTTATATACATTTTAGCCAGAGTGAAACACCTCATACCAGAGATATTTCAGTTCTTGTCTGTCTTTGTGCATAGTAGGCTTGTTGATCTGAGACTAATTGTCCTCAAACTGAAGTTATATACAGTATGTTTATACAACAGTTAGTTCCGACCAAGCAATTTGATTGTGCAAGAGACATTCCATGAGTGCTGATATACAACAGCACTGTGACTTTTAACTATACATGCATCACTCTGCTTTCCAGGCGTTCTAATAACCGTTAAGTACAGTAACAATTGTTATCCATCTTAGATTGTAACAAACCGCACCGAAAAGATGAACATATTTCCACAAATAACATTCGAGTTAAATAATAAATTGTCGTCAGGAGAAGACGAAGGGGAGGAAAGTAAAGCTGGCTTGCGGTAATATGTAGAAAAGGTTTATATGTTGCTTGGCAACAGTCCAGTCCCAATCCAGTTGCATAACTGTTTGTGTTGGCGGAGTGAAATAAATGATTAAATAGACAAACAAATCATAATCTGTTGTCGGTTATTACTGTTAACTAATAAATGGCGCTTGTAGAACTGTATAAAAGCAACATCATTCTCGAGGTTGTGCGGATATACTGAATGAGCACTCCCTCTCGTATAATAATATTACTTTATTTAGGGCCAGAATATCACGAATATTAAGATCTATCTTGTTTGTTGAAACTTAATCTGTTAATGGATCAAAGAGAGAGATCAGCTCTTTGAATACTAAGCACTTCTCAGTCAGCAATTATTTACTGTTTGAAGATAGGAAAACCTGAAGTGTGAATGATAACTTTGATTATTGTAATTACTAAACTGTTTTAAGAAGTAAATGATAAACCTTTGAGTAATGTTGTGCAAATGCATAGGTAAAGTAACCTTGTTACATGATGCTCTCCATATTCTAGGAGAATGTTATAAACCGGTTCAATTGTTGACAAATGTACTAATTGTAAGTCGCTTTGGATAAAAGCGTCTGCTAAATGCTGTAAATGTAAGTGTAATTACTCTCCTGTGAATTTAATACAAAGTTTCATTAAAACTAGTTCTTGGAAATGGTGCGTTTTCCTAACACTCAGTCCTAAATTACTAGTGTGAATATGGTCACCAAAACTACCCATGTTGCTGTTTATTGGCACAACAAGACAAACCTCCTGCAGCATAATATACAAAACAAATCCTCATCATGACTACTTCTTCTGGCCAATCCAGCAGTGAAGCTGAACCCATAAGGGATTTCATTAAGGCATAGGGCTTTTTGGTAAATCAATATTAAACTGTTTGAAAATGAGAGTACTGATCCTATTAATACACAACAAAATGTGCAGAGGGTAAATAATATATTGTATAATTAAAAAATTCAATTGATATAGGCTATAAATAAATATAAATAAGAATTTGATGACCAATTTGCCATGTTTATCTGTACCCATATTTTTCATACTTGACAATGTCAAATCAAATGGAAATAGGGGGCAGGATAGTCTAGTGGTCTAGGTGTTGGACTCCCAGCCAGAAGGTCATGGGTTCGATCCCCAGAGTTGGCCTACCTGTAAGCATCGACGAGCAAGTTGCCTAACCCCTATCTGCTCCATGTAATAGCTTAATGTAATTGTAAGTCGCTTTGGATAAAAGCGTCTGCTAAATGACCTAATTGTAGTTGTAAAATATGGGAGGAATACACGTCTCCCATGTGGTTTAGCAGGTCAGATTTTAAGGTTTATACTATATTTTATGTAATATTTATATTTATTACAATTTCAACTATTTAGCCAAAGAATGTGCTCATATAATGTTCTCCTACATATTATTGGGAATTCACTGCGACACTGGGAATACACATATCTGATTAATGTACCTTGAGCCTTTGCACTTGGGAAATGGGAGTGCCAACATGAAAAGATAAAGCTGTCAGCTACATTATATTCACATGGTCCACTGGACATTGCCGATACAGTTCACACTAGGGCAGGTGCATTACTGTCACACCAATATAGTAATGCATGCCAGACAGGCTGCTAATCTCTGTGCATTACAGATATGTGAATTGATTCCACAGCTTGGAAAACAACCACTCATACCACAAAACACCCATTGTTCTGAGTACATATACAGTATGTATGTATGCATGTATAATATCTATATATCTATATATATACTGTGTAGTCCTACATCCAGCCCTTAAAAACATTACATTAATTCATATATGCACGTTACATAATCTAAAGTTTAAAAAGTTCAAAAATATGTAAATATATATGCCTATGCACTAATTTTAGCCTGTGTGACTCCCATTACGGTGTACACACATCTATGGAAATTCTGGAACATGAATTCCAACATACAGTATACAATAACAATCTTTATGTGTTTTAATGTGCACATACACACCTCTCTTGTTATTTACATATCAATTTATCTCTAAATCTCTCTCTCTCTCTAGAATATACACCTACTGTAGCCTACATATCTATTAAAAAGGGTTGTGGCCATGTCTGCCTTCAATCGCAGCACAGTTAAAAAGAGCCCACAAAAGGTTCTATTAATGCTGCCATGGGGCCTACAGACCCTCATTTCAGAGAGAAATAATGTATCATCTCTCCTACTTGTCAGATATTTTTCAACACTGTCACACGAGCAATACTCACTATTCAGATGGGCTGTTACAAGGAGCAGAGCAGCCAACATTAGTCTCATGGCTGGGAAAGCCTTTTCCATTCGAATCCTAGGAGAAAATGTGAGTTGTGAAGTTATTAAACTGTCTGCCACTGCTAAATGTATGTACTTCCTATTTTACAGCAAACAGAATATACATTAAAGACAAATTAAACTTTCAGTTTTTAATTAATCTGATGTTAGAATTATGCCTGTCTATCTTAATTCAAACAAACAAGTAATTACCTTCATTATAATTAGCTACTGCTTGTATGTAATTTACATACTAGCATGTAAGGTAAATACTAGCAGTAGCTAATTATACTTATAACATCATATTAAATAAATACAAAATAGAACAGTACACAAAGAATGCAAAAGGTGACTCTTGAGAACATATGTACAACATACAGTAGGCTAGGTTTAAAATGTAATAAATACGAACAACATACTTTTTGTAAAAGAGTAAATCCAAAAGTTAATTGAAAGTGGCACCTTTTGTGGAGGGTAGAGTTTCAACACAAACTGCTGGACACCTAATGTGCGCTCAGGTGAGACTCATCATATAGCTATTGGGCACGCCCTCTCTACTGTTGGTTTATTGGCCACTCCTGACCGTAACTGTAGAGGCTATTCGAAACTGCTACGGGTGCTAGTGAACTGTTTGGACTGAACGACATGTTTCCTCGAAAAGGGTCGCTGCGTTCTAAACCAGTTTGATTTCCGTTTCACTGCGTTTTGTGGGCGTAACCTGACAGACTACAAACAATCGCGTTGTTATTCAGCCTTCATATTCATCTTCTTCAGTTCAGCGCCAAGTTAATTGAACATAAAATGTGACTGCACCCATAGTGCAACGAGACAACGTTTGTTTTCAGCTTGTAATGTACACAGTAGTAGTCCATGTTGAAGGCATTTTGCATAGGCTATTTATTACATTTAAGGAGATTAAGTTGCCTCCTTCATTCATTTATGTATTGTACTTAATCTTAATGTAGCCCATGTATTATACACTTACTCACGCAGTTACACTTACTTTTTTACATGTTAAAATACATTTAAAGGAGGCAGGATACAGGGGCAGGATAGTCTAGTGTCTGGGTGTTTGTAGAAGTGCTGTTTAAATCAGTCCACAAAGTCCACCCAGCCTTATCAACTTCATAATGATTTACCAAAGAGTAGCGATAAGACATGTGATATTTCTAGATGAGAAGGTTGTCATTTCTAGTGCTATAAATCAAAACTATATAGGCTACAACTATAAAACCTAAAATGAAACTGTTCAATGAGATTACAATTGTACAAAATTTGGATGAGTGCACAATTTTCTATTCAGTATTATTATTCAGTATTGAGTGCCAGTGTATGTACATGGCGTCATGGCCACATCATAGCCGTGACCCATTTGCTGTCAGTGCTGGCTTAATGAAGTCCTGTTGTTAGTGTTCATTAAGGTAAAGGAAATCAAATTAGCAACACTCAAGATGAAGCCAGCCAGAATACTAGCAATCTTTCTTTTCCACAGTCACCCTCGCTCTCTTTACTTATACTTTTATTCTTGAGGCTGGTGTATCTGCAGACTGTTGTGACTACAGATCTAAAGTCTATGCCCCTGTTACTACACAGCCTACACTATTACGCACTCTGACTTCACAGTTTTCAAACAGGTGGTTAATTGCTGCTCTCTCTCCCCCTGGTGTAAGACTGAGGTTTTGGCGCCCGAGTCGTGTATTGAACAGAATGTGACGGGACAGGGGAGCAGATTTGAGACACAACACTATGGGACATGCCACTGGTGGACTGCTATGAAGATGGAAGGAAACTACTGACAAGCCCAGTGATGAAATATGTATCATAGGGTGACTTTTTCACAGCTACCATTTGGACACAACACTGAATTTTACTATCATGCCAAACTCTGGTTTTGTCCTCTTGCCAGAGCTTGCCCCAACTATCTTTCTAGGTTTGGCAAAAGCAGTTCCAATCACACCACAGGGTTGCAAACAAACCACCTTGACAGATGTCCAAATTACAAGTAAACAGCCTAGCGGGGAAGGCAAACAAATAACCAGAGCTGGAGAGGAAGGCTAAAGAAGGCTAGGCTTTGCCAACAGCCATACTGAAATAGCATGGCAGCGTGAGTCACGGTGTGTCAGGGAGCCAGTTAGGCACACATATTTATCTTTTTTTAAGGTGGAACGCCACTGGGACAAAGAGGCAGTCCTGGCAGTCCATCACTCACCTTCTCAAAGAGCTTTGCAGACACCAATGCGCTGTGCTCACTCTAGGTCACACTCTATATTAATACAGCTTTAAATGTGTTCAATTATATGACCACTTTGGCATGAAATTGTTTTTTTTCTTCTTTACAACCATTGCTCATTACTCACAGATGTCTTAGGTATTATTAACATATGCTATTCAGGGTTGCGTTAGTCTGTCCGTTAACAGGTGCCAGTAATAGGAAGACTGAATTAGTGGCTGTCAATTATAATACTTTTTTAAACCTTTTTTTTCTTTATTTTTTCAGTGTAGGCTACAGTGAAGCCCTTACAATTACAATTTCTTCTTTTCAGACACACATTTTGGGCTCAATCTGTCCACCTTGTACTTTCTGTGTGTCATGGCCCAGAATATATTACAAAGCAGCAAATGCAAGAATCCTCTGCAATCTCAAATCTTCATCTCTATAAGTATCCCAGCCGGACCTAGTGTGAACAGTGCACAGCACAATGTAGACACAGTGAGCGAGATGGCCGTGGCACACAGCAGGACGGAGTGCCTGTGAGACATTCATTCTCTAATACCAATCATATTAAAACTAGTAAGGACAGGGACACTGGTGGCGGGGAATAAATTTGATGTTATCGTCGGCTTCATAGTGGCGTTTCCAGCATCAGGTCGTCTCTTGCAATGTGTCAGGCCAGTATTGTGCTCGCCAACATGGAAGAAGAAAGAGAGAAGTAAAAGAGGAAGATTTAATTTCAACTTAACAAAAGGCAGGTGAAGAAAAATGAACATGCAAATTTGCTGAGGCTGGAGTACAAAGTAAAGCTAAATTCAATCAGGACCAAGGGAATAAATTGAGTCTTTTTGTGTCTGTGAATGACTTCCCTGGGAAATGGACAACAATCCGATGTTTTTTCTGTGTCCAATCCGTTCACTCCCATGCGGGCAAATCAAAACACTTTCTAACACCTTCTGTTTATCATTAATCAAGGGAAGTTTACACCATTTGAAACAATAAAATGAAATAGTGTAAACATACCTTAAAAGACATGGTCAATTTATGGCACCCCGGCCTTTCTCCATTCTCCACAGTACTTTATTTTAGTTATCACCTGTGAATATGAAAGGGTAACTATGCGTGAAACCCTGCATGTAAACAAAATGGGAATTGATCATGTTTCAGTTGCCCCACCTATCCACAGCGCTCAAGCTCCCCGCCTCCACACACGCACACACAAATCCGTCAGCAATTTGAGCATACAGTAAATGGTGCACCCTATAATCCAATAAATTGTGTTTCTTGTGCTTAGACCATTGAAGTCTGGCACACACGCGCAGATAGAGAGAGAGAGCGTGTCTATTGAGAGTTTGTTACCCCCAAGGAACATTGTAAGGAGTCTTTAGTGATTGAGAACTTCAGATGGCTCTCTTTCTCGCTCTCGCTCCTCACCTTTCTTTCTTCATAATGTTTCCAGGTAGTAGGCTAACAGCATTAAACATACATCCTATGTCCTAAGGAATCCTAAGTAAAAATGTAAAATACAAGACAGGGAAAATAACGATTGTAACCATTGTAACAGGATGAGGTGAGGTGAGTACAAGATAAACGAAAACTGAATCACAAACAAGGAGAAATACATTTAATAGGACAAAACACTAACATTACATTGTCAAAGACACAACACATCCCTCACTAACCCAAACATATATACCCACACGACACAACAGGAGAAATCTCTCTCATCTCTCACATCGTCGTCCGCTTATCCGATATCGGGTCGCGGGGGCAGCAGCTCCAGCGGGGGACCCCAAACTTCCCTTTCCCGAGCCACATTAACCAGCTCCGACTGGGGGATCCCGAGGCGTTCCCAGGC
>JAOEHI010052817.1:0-16107 GCA_025447815.1 Percopsis transmontana | reverse complement strand
ACACTGTATATAGTGCACTAAAGCGGCATGCCCGCGTAATATTTAAGTGTGTGAATTCTAACTGTGGAATTTGTAGTACACTAAAAAAACTCCCACAATTCTAAATTGTACACTGTGCATTGGGCCATGGATACCACAGTGCACCACGACTCCTGCGCTCGCTCGTGCACGCTTCCAGCGGTGCCTGACGAGAGTAACAAGAGTCTGTCCCAATTCTCTTGCGGGTCACAACCTACATAGTAGGCTACTGACGGGCAGATGTACGTACGTTGGAAGCACACGCCGTGCCTTTTCATTTGACGTTGGACGTACCAAACCTGCGGCTGATCACGTAATCGGCGGTGTTGCCAAGTTATCGACTTTGTCGCTATATTGAGCGACTATTCAGACCCCTCTAGCGACTCTTTTTTTAAAAAGCGACTAGCGACAAATCTAGCGACTTTTTCTGGTGCTATTGGAGACTTTTGGAGACTCTGGCGTGAAAGCAGGTAACGTTCTTACGCATCATTCGCGACCGTCTCACGTTCGCGTCTGTTCGCGTCTTTGCATTGACTTTGCGTGTAATCTACTCGCGCAAAAAACGAGCAGCGGGTACTGCCAGTGCCGTGGGCCCCCTCCCCCTCCCCAGGCACTCACAGGCAACCCCCCCGGTCCTGGCGCAGTAGTCCCTCCCTCCCAGCTGGACGTCGTTCGCCACAGTTGTAGTGAGCTAGGTGATCTCTCCCTCGCTGCTACGGAACGCCAAAGGGCTCACGTGATCAGCGCATGTCACCGCCCTCTAATCGTAATTTGCGGCGCCGAGTCGGAGGTTCGATATCTCTGATTTCTTCCAGTAACTGCATTATTGCGTGGCTGCTTAATCTGTAACGCTCGATGACTTCCTGTTCACTCGACTGAACAAGAGTAGCCTAATTCTTGTGGCGAAAATTACTGCTGCCATTGTTTCCCCTGTGCAAGCAAACGCGCTTTCTGGATTACGCCTGCTTTTCATTTCACCGCAAAACAGTCCCCCACAGTTTTCCTACAAATAGGTAATCAGCCTCTCCTTATGCACCTCATGTTTTAGCACAAAACTCCCACTTTTCCCCCCTCGACCCTCCCATGAACTCTTATGCCTGAGTAGTGAAAGCACAACTTGCCATCCTGCACTCCTGCCGCAGGCAGAATCCGGTTTTAGCCACGCGCGGTCTGTACGCACATACCACGCCACGTTGTTTGGGGCACGTTGCGACGAAAGTACGCCTAAAAACGGGCGCCAACATGTCGGTACATCTGCCCTGTGTTTACTGTGTAGCTACCGTACTGTTCACTCATTTTAGTGAGTGAGTACATGAACAGGGAACAGTTTAAAAACAGTGTGGGAGTGTGGGCGTGGTTAGCTTTGATACGTGTGGGAGGGAACGTGTGGAGGTGTGGTTCACGGGGCTGAGAGGCAGGTGAGGGCAATTATTAATCACCTGTCTCTCTTTTAAGCAGTAAATGAACACAGCTGGGGGTGCTCCGATTGAGCAAGAGAACAGAGAGCGACCAATAGGGGGCTCTCTGGAATACAGAACATTTGTAACAGGCAGTGTCTAAGTCCTGTGTGTATGATATATGCAAGCGCCGGGTTGAATTACCGGCGGTATACGAGAATAAAGCCGTGCGAAGCACGATCAAACAAGGACCGTACCGTGTGGACAGTTATTGTGTGCCGCAAACAGCAACCCAAAACCATCACCCCTAACAACCTCTGAGTCAGCGGGGAAGCGCTCTAACCGCCACTAATCAATATATAAAATCGACTGTTCAGGTGTCCCAGTATTAGTGCCAGTAGTATTAGAAAACCTGCACCAACTGCTTTTCCATCCAGTTAACCACAAAGTGCGTGTGTGTGTGTGTGTCATATGTTGGCACTTTGCTATTGGCCAATATAAAAATATACACTTATCTGTAATGACATTAATATTGCACAATATACTAATGATAGCGCTAGAAAGCATGATGAGTTGAAAGCATGATAACAAACTTGACGTTGACCCATGAGTCAATAAGTGGTCAGGACTGGACTCATAGCTACTTCAATAAATAGTGGACATCTGCTACTTAGGAATAAAACGAGCAATATATGCAGTATATATACAAATACAAATATACAAACACACCCATTTTTGTGTCAGAATAACTGACAAATTATTGTTGTCGTAAATGTATTTAATTAAAATGATCAGATCTTAATCATTATACATAAACTGAAATTCTGGCATTTGATCCTGAGGAACATTTTACTGTGAACTTGACAAATGTGAAAAATACACAGTAGTATTACAACAAAAGTTAAAAGTATTACATTTAAGTATGCCACATGCCCTTAGGGCCTAAAGAAATCTAAATAATAAGGAAGTCTTTAAGTAGTTTAGTTTTAGTTTCTTTTAGTAGACATAAAATACTATTTTAAATATTTGAAATACGGAATTACTGCACCCAAATGTATCTTGATAGAAAATACATCTATTTTTTTCTTCTGTCATTTCTGTTTCAGTCAGCTGTGAATTACAAAAATGAAAACATTTTCCAAGGTGATGTGATTAACCACACATGTGTTCACAGGAAGATGTGGAACTTCTGCACCGTACATCCAAGCCTCTTTCCCCAGCAAGACATTTCCCAATCACTATGCCATCGTTACGGTAACACACACACTCACACACACCTGCAGCATACCTCTGGAAGGCCAAATGGGAAACAAAACTTTAAAGATGAAACCAACAAGAATGATCGCTTGTTATTTAGAACGACAAGTGAGTCAGCAACTGAGTCACAAAATTACTCAGTTGCTGACTGTGTTGGGGAAAACATGCTGAATAAGCATAAAGTCATTTGACTTGTGACTGTCACTTTTTCTGGTTCCCTCTCTCTCTCTCTCTCTCTCTCTCTCTCTCTCTCTCTCTCTCTCTGTGTCTCTCTCTCTCAATTCAATTCAATTAATCTTTATTGCAGACAGTTATTACAACTGTATTGCTAAAGCTAAAGGTACAATAACAATAGAAATTAAATTAGTAGTAGTAGTAGTAAGTAAGTAAGTAGTAAGTAATAGTAAGAAATTAGTAATTATAGCAGTCACAACAACATTAAGAACAGAGTTAATCTGTATCACTTCAAAGACTCCGCAACAAGAAAAATACTAAAGTGAAAATAAATAAATGAAAGGCAACAGTTTAAGGCAGGTCACAATAGTAGGTTGTCCCTCATGTTGTGGCATTCTCTGATGAAGCGACCAGCTAGGGGGGCTGTGTGTCCCTCCCCTAAGGTCACTGGTATCTTTTTTTCATCGGACAGTGTGGTGTTTCTGTTTTATTAAAGAAATTCTCTCTCTCTCACTCACTCACTCACTCACTCAGGGTCTGTACCCAGAGTCCAATGGCTTGATTGACAATGACATGTACGACCCCCTGTTTGATGCCAGCTTCAGCCTGTCTGGCCCGGAGAAGGACAACCCACGCTGGTACCTGGGCCAGCCTGTGAGTGATGCTAGCTCCACACCCCCCCCCCCCTTCTCCCCGGGGAGATGCTAGTTAGTTAGACAGACACACAGTGTATGTACAGTATCAGACAGAGACATGTGGACAGACAGACTCTCCTCCCGCTCTCTGCCCAACAGATCTGGCACACAGCCCGGTACCAGGGCCTGAAGACTGGCACGTTCTTCTGGCCGGGGTCGGACGTCAAGATCAACGGCAGCTTCCCTGACCTCTACCGGCCGTACAACGGGTAGGGAGACCGCAGGTCGGTTACTATCACTATCAGGTCATTTAGCAGACGCTTTAATCCAAAGATACTTGCAGTGAGTACCGTTACAAGTAGCAGCAGGAAGTGACTAGGCCAAAGTCCTTCTAGGAAGCGCTGGCCACTACGCAACCATCTTGGTAACGCCTGCAGGCAGGTTATACTTCTGCTACGCATGTGTAACCACATCATTGGCTTAATACGTTTCCCGGTTTGGTCGTTATAAAGCAGATGATTGGCTCTTTTGTGGGGAGGGGCGGGGTATGTGCACGTGTAACGGAGGCCAGCGGTACAGTGAGGTGCTGAGCTGTGCAGAGTGAACCTCGCTGCCTGACACCTTAGGAGACGTGCTAGCGACAGACGCTAGGGCTAACTCAGCACGTCCGCCTCCCACGCTGGGGATCTGGGTTCGAATCCGGTGCGGGTCTCGACCGGTTACACACACAACCGTTATCTTTAGTGTTTTTACTGATTGTAGTTCGCTGCTTCCATGAGACATGCGTTACCACATCGCTTTTATTTCTTGTCTATATGAACTAAATAAGGAGATACACTGTAATTGCAGGTTTATTTAAATTGATATTCAAGTGGAATTGTAAGTGCTACGCTAACTCACCATTCCCATCCGGTTGTCTAACAGCCAAGTCCCCTTTGAAGAACGAGTGTTCACCGTGCTCAAGTGGTTACAGCTCCCGGACGACCAAAGGTAGGTTCCTGAATCCTGTAAGGCCCTTGTGTTCTAGCACTGCCGGTCACGTGATCTTGGTAGGCTGCATTTCCCTGTCCCTCTCCCCCCCATGCTGTCAAATGTTCTGTAGCCGGGGGGGGGGGTTTCAAAGTTGGAGACAGTGAGCCTCCCCTCAGACTGGGCTTATTCTGCGTTATTACATTGATAACTAATGTCATAACTAATGTCATAACTTTTTTCACTTCCACTCACTTGGCCTCCCCTGAAACTGTCTGGAGCCCCCCACCACCCCCGGGGAGGCCCGTCTCCCACTCTGAAGACCCCTGGGCCATAGCGTTGCTTTAAATCTCCATGTACTTTCAAGTAATGAACACTGACCCTAAACACTCCGGTGGCGTTGTGCGTTCAGGCCAGATTTCTACACCCTGTATCTCGAGGAACCCGATAAGTCTGGACACAAGTTTGGACCCGTCAGTGGAGGGGTGAGACCTGCCCTCTCGCCCAATAAATGAATGAATGAATGAATGAATGAATGAACACGTGAATGGATCAAGATCCCGGAAGCCCTTATAGAGACACATTAACGCCTTTTATGTGTCTGTTATTCAGAAATATACAGTATACTTGGGTATTATTTGGTATGTAAATGTGGTATTTAAATGTATGTGAATATTACCGTTACATTCACACATCCAAGGAAAATTATCTATCTCAAACAAGTGCCAAGAATAAATGATTCATTGGGATTGTTTATCCCTTAGGGTGAACTTGAGTGACAACTTGTTTTTGCCTGCCTGATCGCATCACATAACATCCCAGAGTGTTCCAGATGAGATTCATGATAACCCATGATAGTTACACTGTGTACCTAGAAACCTGTACACATTAGAATGGTGAATCTAGACCAGTGTTTCTTAACTTGTAATACTACAGCCTGTATCCTGAGACCAATATTGATACCGATACTTTAAAAAAATCTTCTTGTGTGGTTAAACTGTGTACGTAGAAACCTGTAACCATAAGCATGGTGTATCTAGACATTTTCAATTCTTGTTGATGTTCATGTTGTAACATAATCCCCATGCATTAAATAGGATGATAGGCAGAGCTATATAAACCAAATAACCAAAACCAACTCTCCATTCTGTTGAACTAATCATTTAGTTAGCATAGTTTTATCCATTCAAAACACACCGCATTATTCACAGATCTTATTTTCGTGATTGCCGTGATTCTCCTATTGGATATGCAGTATGAATGGGGAAATTATGCTAGGCTCCAGCGGGCAGGAAATGTAAATGAAGTCAGACTTAAGCTCTCCATTTCCATCTGTGTTTTCACTTTGCAATCAATATGTGAGACTGCACAGAAGGCCATAGGAAATAGAAGGCAACTGTGTGCATTTTTCAAGGGCACATTTTTAAAAGAAGGATTTGTACATTTGCTCAACACACGCGTCAGCATCGGTTTTCTTTTGTACAACCACAGAAGCTTTGTACAATCTCAAACTTCTATGCACAGGTGATTGAAGCCATTCAAGGTGTGGACCGCATCATTGGCCAGCTGATGAACGGACTAAAGCAAATAAATCTTCATCAGTGCCTCAACATCATCGTCACGGCTGACCATGGTAAATCAAAACATCGGTCTACTGTAGATCAGTGGGTGGAGTGATGCATTGGCAGGGAAAACGGCTGTTCCGAAGAACAGCAAGTTCCGAAGAAAAAGCCATGTCAGATAAAATAAACAGATGACTCGACTCTGGTTGCAGGTATGGAAGCTACAAGCTGTGACAGGAAGGAGATTCTCCAGGACCTGGTGGGCAGTGTCAGTGATTACTGGGTTACAGAAGGACCATTTGGACGGATCAGGGCCAAGAACAAGAACACTATCTGTGAGTCCATCCCCCAGGACTAAGAAAGTCAATAAAATAGGTCATTCTCGATGTGGGTTACTAGGAACCAAACCATGTCTGTCACCATACAACACATGTTCCTGTTCTAGCCTGAGGTGATCACGGCGACATATTATGTGATCTCTGCAATGTAACTTACATTTAATTTAAAGATAGTGATGTGCTTGCTACGAACTAAGGTGAGTAGAACCCAAACGCAGACTCTGACACAGAGGTACGGTTAACTCCCAGATGAGAAGTTTAATTAAATTCCAGGAAACAGCGTGTGGAATCTTAGTGTAGCAAAAAGAGAGTCGGAACAAGAATAAACACCGGGGCGGATGTACAGAAAGGGGCAGTCAGGATCGTAGTACTAAAACAGGTAGAGGTCCGGGACAGGAGAAGGACAGGCGAGGTAGCAAACTGGATCGCTGGTTTGTACGCGTGAACTGGACTGAACTGGCACTGGAAATCAGAAGCACAATCTAGCACCGTTGTACAAGGGAACAGAGACTTTATACTAAGGAATTAGGTGTGGGAGATGAAGGATAATAAGGACAGGGCCTGGTGAATGTCTTGAGGGTGATTGCCAGACAGTGACGGGACCACAGGAACATAACTGTAGGCCTGCTGGCATTGTACTGATCCCTTCGGCTACTATGAACAAATGTACTTAAATGTGGCTAGTAAATGACTGAAATTAAAATGTAGATGGGAACACTGAACACCTGCTTTTATATTTTCAACAGTGGACTCAGCCGGGCTTGTGACTAACATGACCGTGAGTAACTTAAAACACTCCTAGCCTCCTACATATTTCACAATGAGAACAGTTATAAAATTACATAACCACTTGTTATGTCATTTAGAACACTATAATAATGGATTACGTTAAATTAAAAAGCGAGGTATTCAAAAGTAAACATAACCTTATACATACACCATAACTGTTAAGCAGGACCAAGTATACAGGAACTTTTGCATTAAATGTGTAATTTTAAATGAAACCATTGACTATATTGTGGTAACTCAGTGTAAGAAGCCAGACCAGAAGATCACACCCTACCTGAAGGCCAACCTACCAAAGCGTCTCCATTTCGCCAACAGCCGCCGAATTGAAGACATCGTTGTTCTGGTCAACCCAAAATGGCTTTTTGAGAGGTGAACAGCCCTATCTGCACAGTAACATGTGTGAGGCAATGCTAGTTCTGGTGTGTAAAGAGGCATACTTGCATGACATCACCTGAGCCAATCACACACAGCATTTGTACACACAGTAACCGGTGTTCAACCTTTAGATGGTGCTTTCCCGTCGGTTTGATCTTGGCGTTAGGTTCCTTTTTTAAGGACATTAAGAACCTTTCTCGTACGGTGGCCCCTAGAGAACAAATTATTTTGAAAAAATAAACAGTCACGTCTTTTAATTCTGGGGACTACATCTATCTTTATAAAAGTGGCAGTTTGACAATATCATGCGCACTAGCTAGACCTGACCTGCTAGGAAATGCTAGGTAGAAATAGGTCATGCTAGGTAGAAATAGGTCATGCTAGGTAGAAATAGGTCATGCTAGGTAGGAATAGGTCATGCTAGGTAGGAATAGGTCATGCTAGTTTAGGAATAGGTCATGCTAGTTTAGGAATAGGTCATGCTAGGTAGAAATAGGTCAGGCTAGGAAGGAATGGGTCATGCTAGGAAGGAATAGGTCATGCTAGGAAGAAATAGGTCATGCTAGGTAGAAATAGGTCATGCTAGGAAGGAATAGGTCATGCTAGGTAGGAATAGGTCATGTTATGAAGGAATAGGTCATGCTAGGAAGGAATAGGTATGGCTGCAGGTAGTAAAGCGTCACTCTGTACATTGTCAAAGGTACCGGGGGTCTCTTACCTTCTGCTCTGGTGGGGCTCATGGCTACGACAATGATGCTGACAGCATGCATGTGAGTGCTACAATTGTTGTTCTATTTATTTATTTTATCCTACACTGTTCCGTTTTCTTCTCTGCTCAGACAGCAGTGACTAGTCTAAAATAATTTTCTTTGTTCCGTAATTAAACACAGATGGTGACCTTTGGTTGCCCCGATGGGGACCTTTGAGTTTTAACAATAATCCCATTGATTAGTTTTCTCATTATGTCTGATTACACTGAAAGTGTTGCTGTGACACACGGTCTCCCCCAGGCCATGTTTCTCGGCTATGGACCCAAGTTTCTGTCCAGAACCGAGGTGGAGCCCTTCTCCAACACAGAGCTCTACAACCTCATGTGCGGTGAGTACGCGCCGGTCCCTGGACGGGTCAGGCGCTGGTCAGGCCGTGCGCTGGTACGCTGCCTCCGGAGCGGGGCTGCGCCCTCTTTTCTCCCCCTCACTAATAACTGGAATAACTACAGCCGGACTGAGACCACCTTGCAGTGCAGTCTATTGTACTCAGAGGTGTTCCTTCCGCTTGTTCACCTAACCAGGTGATTTCAGTTACAGGGACTAATAATTGAAATCACCTGGTTAGGTGAACAAGCGGAGGGAAAACCTGGCAGGACCTGTACTCTCTGGAGTCGGACTTACCCACCTCTGATTGTACTGCAATGGGGGTCTGCAGACACTGCCGACTCAGCGCCCCCCTATGGGTTTATCTGAGGTCCTGCAAGGTTTGAACCTCTGTTTGAACCTTCAGCTTCTTACCACGCCCCCCCGGTACTGTAGATGTGCTGGAGATCTCCCCCGCCGAGAACAACGGGACGCACGGCAGCATGAACCACCTGCTGAGGCGACCCCTCTTCCAGCCCACACACCCCGCAGAGCGGTCCAGCCCCGTCGAGTGTCCCGTGACGTCCCTGGATCCCACGGACACCCTTGGGTGTTCCTGCCCTGCGCTGGTACGGGGGGGGGGGGGGGATAGCATACATACCTACACCAGCAGGTGGCAGTGTACAAAATAGTTATGCCCGTTGACGGCCAGTTAACCACAACAAGGAAGAGTTACAGAGCATTAGAGAGAGAACAGCCAGGTCCCAGCTGTTGTATAACATAATTGTATTATTTCATTCTTTGGTAAGTTAGGTGGTGTGACGGCCCTCACACTGAAGTCTTATTTGCCAAAGTGGCCCCGGTAGTGAGGAACACTGGTCTATATCGTGGACAGAAATGAGAGACTAGAGAGAAGCTCTTTTCTTTGGCCAGCCAATGGGTGCGTAGCCATTTATATAGCAACCCACACGACATAGGTAACAGACACGTCTTACCCATACCAACAACAGACTCTCGTGATGGTGAAAAGCACAGACCAAACAGAGCTAATCAAATTAAATACATCTAAGGTACATGCCAAATAGACAACTAGCACCGGCATACATTAATAAACTGTTTACACACTAGCTAAAGCCCCATGGCCTTCTGGGTAATGACAACCACAGGCCACCACTACAATATTTTTTTAATAATTAATTTAATAGTTATAGGAATTAAATGATAGAAACAAATGCTGTCGTATAACTTAATCTACAATCAACTATCTGCAGAGTGGAAATAGCTGCAACAGCCGTTTGAATCTGACTGATTCTGAAGGTAAGCCATGATCTAGTGATAATTTATACATTTATATATTTGTGAATAGACCTCCATACAGTAGGCTACACTATTCATATTTATTTCTAAATCACAATCACTTTGTCAATTCTTGATGCCGACAAATCAAAAGCAGTTACAGTTTCTCTTGTGGATGTTCAGAGTCGGCCATTTTGAGGAAGCACGCGCCGTTCGGTCGTCCCACCGCCGTGCAAAGCGGCCAGAGCTACTGTATTCTCCACCACCAGGGCTTCGTGAGTGCCTACAGCAAGGACATCCTAATGCCTCTGTGGACATCCTTCACCATGGACAAGCCGGTGAGCAGGGACATATTTCGATATCTTATTCATATTCATATGGTATCTTATAAAACGGTGGTTTCTTTTTCTAGTACCAGCCATGAGCCCTAACCTGACTTCGTCCTTGGAAAAGGGCAGGCACTTTAAAAAATAAAAATAAAAATAAAAACTTGGCATGTGATTGGATGAACCGCCTGTCAATCACCTGCCTATATCACGGGCTAACGTCACACGTGAACCACGGCCGTAGCTGGCAGTCGTTCCTCATAGGATGTTGACTGGCCCCACGCTGATGGGCCAAAGCACATAACCTGAAGCCTGATGGATTCCCGCGTGATCGTGATCATGGGTCGTGGGTTCGAGCCCTGGGGTTGGCCTACCTGTAAACACCCTTGAGTCAGATGTCCAACCCTTCTGCTCCTTGTAACACTTTCATTATTATACTAATACTAAATGTACTCACTGTAATTAGCTTTAGGTAAAAAGTGTCTGCTAATTGTGTTCTAACTGTTACCAAGCTATGAAACACTAGCATAACTATATATTATCATTACCATAAACACCATAAATGTATGCATATTATTTTATTGTGTAAAACTGAAACACTATCCCCCAAAATCCCCCCGTCTGCCCCTGGGTCATGGTTATATCACATGTAGCTGGTTTTGGGGGGAAACCAGCTACACAATTTCTCATCTACTTGATCCAAGACTTGTGAGGCTCGGTGGGCACCCCTCTGGCACCCCTCTGGCACCCCTCTGGCACCCCTCTGGCACCCCTCTGGCACCCCTCTGGCACCCCGGCCAGTGCACTCACGCACAGACACAAAAGCAAACCGTCTCTGTGCTCCCAGTAAGCTTGTGTTGTATTTGCATGTCGCCCCTGTCAGGACGACTGGGATCCGTTGCCAGCGGTGATGGAAGACTGCCTCAGGGCTGATATCAGAGTCCCTGCAGCCCAGAGTCCCCGATGTGATGCCCCGGCTGGGAACCAGACACACGCATTCCTCTACCCGCCCAGTAAGCCATGCCAAGATAAGCAAGGCCAGGCCAAGATAAGCAAGGCCAAGTCAGTCATCCAGCCAGCTAGCTAGCTAGCTAGCCCTGTGCTAACGAGACTGATCAGCAAAGCTCACACCCAGGCTACAGTATAAGTGGAAGACTTGTGGCCAGGTTCACAAGACGATAAATATAGCTAGCAAATATAGCTACTGTACAGCTCACGCCTCACACACACACACACACACGTTTAGTGGTAAATTGAATAGCACACTTATAAGCATACATGTGGTTTTTAAGGAACAACATGGCCCAGTAGTGTGTGAGTGGTACGAGAACCCTGGCAATGATTACAAACTGCCCCTTTAATGTTGCATCTGCTTGGCCCTTTCTATTGGTAAAAATACACACACACACACACACACACACACACACACACACACACACACACACACACACACAGTTGCAGCTACGCTAAACAAGACATTGTTGCCATTTGAGGTACATATTCCAGTGCAACAGCCTTCCTCCAAACTTTCTAACACAAGTGAATTCTGGTTTTGAACATTGTAATCGCTATTTTCTGTTTTCTATCCAAGCAAAGACAGAAATAGACTTCTTGCTTTTCTTGGCTATCTATCAAGGATGCAGCCTAAACACGCACGTACACGCATGTACACGCATGTACACGCACGCACACAGAGCGTGTGGCGAACAATAGCATTCTCATTTCTGGTCAAAGGCATGAGACATCAGTGGGTAGTTTGTTTAAGCTCATCCGTCTAGCCAGAGTAATGCTTCAGTGACCAACGTTGACTACAGGGCATTTAAATAATGCCCAAGATTCACCCCAACAGACTGGCACCTTCTTAATAGGGATTCATTTAGTCTCTGTGGGGATTCCCCTGCGTTGGTGATTCCCATCATTCATTCTGAAGGGCAAGGCACGCCGACATTATCCATTGCGTTTACAGCTTGGCTAACTTAACGTCTTTTCCTCAGAAACAGCTCCCATTTCCTCCCTAGCTTATCTCTCTCTAGTGTTTGACTGCAATTCTGACATGACCAACGCGTACTTTCACCCCCGCGTCACGCTCTCATCCGGTGTGTGTTGCCATTGCTCACGTCCAAGATGAAATTAAGCTACATTTATTTTCATCTCACAATTTGAACAAAGCCTTCATCGTTATTCGCACGTTATTAGATTTAACTCTCTGTTGCCCCTTGTGTGTGTGTGTGTGTGTGTCCAGACCTTAATTCCACAGCAGAAGAGCAGTACGATGCCCTACTGATGACTAATGTGGTACCAATGCACCCTGCCTTTCAGAGTAAGTAAGAGAGAACCACGTCATTCATTATTAGGTGAACGTGTGGTGAGATTAGCAACATCCTCTCGTAGAGATCTGGGACTACTTCCACAACAGCCTGCTGAAGAAGTACGCGCTCCAGTACAACGGGGTCAACGTGGCAGCGGGTCCTGCCTTCGACTACGACCACAACGGGCACGGCGACACACCGGAACAGATCGAGCGGTGCGTTGAAACGACCTGTGTGGGTTTATAGCATATAGTGTTTTGGGAGGTATTCGGACACGCCATGTCCTCTGTTGGGACGGGACAATCAATGCCTTGAGGGAGAGCAACCCGTGTTGGGGTTGGGAAGCCACGTGGAAGCCTCCTGAGTCGCCATGGTTTCGTGTTTTGTCTTCCAGGTTTGGCCCCATCCCCACACATTACTATGCAGTGCTCACCAGCTGCAGGAACTCATCCCAGATGGTCGACGCCTGCCTGGGGGAAATGCAGGCGGTCGCCTTCCTGCTACCTCACAGACCAGACAACTCTGAGAGCTGCAAGGTAACCTGTTGGTTTACCCATACACTGGCAGAAAACAACAGTTGTTGCTGCTTACAGGTAGACCCAGAGGTGGCCTACCTGTAAGCATCCTTGAGCAAGATGCTTACAGGTAGACCCAGAGGTGGCCTACCTGCAAGCATCCTTGAGCAAGATGCCTAACCCCTACCTGCTCCATGTAATAGCACCACGTAAGTCGCTTTGGATAAAAGTGTCTGCTAAATGACTAATAATTGTAATTCTAGTTCCTTTAAATTTAAACCATTTGAATTTTATTAGGGTCAGCTTGTCTCTTTGTAATCATCAGATACCCTTTCCTTCCTTTACAGAGCTCACAGGCTGAATCTCATTGGGTTGAGGACCTCATGTGGTTCCACCAATCGCGTGTCAGAGATGTTGAATGGATCACAGGATTGGACTTTTATCAGGGTAGCACGCGGCCAATCGCAGAGCTGCTACAGATTAAGACCCGTCCCACTGCGGCCAGCCACAGAAAATATTGAATATTAAAGTTATCAAGTTATTGTTCTTTTTTAAAGCTGCTATTAAATGGTAAAATATTAACTTTTAATTGCAATGTGCCTTGGATTGGCTGATACAAGTGTCTCTGTACTGGATAGAAATACACTGCCATACAGGTGATGTGGTTTTAAGTACCAGGAAGAGGGTTACTATGGCTACAGGCACCGCTCTCTGCCCCACCACCACAAAGCCAGTTATTTCTGCAACTACTTCCTGTAAGCATCCTTGAGCAAGGTACCTAACCCCTACCTGCTCCATGTAACCCCTACCTGCTCCATGTAATAGCACCATGTAACCCCTACCTGCTCCATGTAATAGCACCATGTAACCCCTACCTGCTCCATGTAATAGTACCATGTAACCCCTACCTGCTCCATGTAATTGTCGCTTTGGATAAAAGCGACTGCTAAATGACCTCATTGTAATTGTAACTGCAGTGAAAAGAAATAAAATGGTCTGCTGAAAGGAACGTTGAATGACACTTATTGGCAAAGCGCTGTTAAGTTGTCCACACACACACACACACTTTCTGAAAATTAGAGGATCCAGTAGCAGATAAAGCTCGGACACTGCCTATCTTTTAAAGTTCTTTTCACATATTTTTACAGCAACCTGCCCAATACGAACAGACAAGAGTCCAACGTATCATGGCCAAAGATTTCTGAACTGTAAAACTGCTTAAGCAGAGACAAAAGGGCGTTTTGTATATTTGCAGAAGCAGTTGGTTTGTATGAGTGTAACGCAAGTCCGGTTTCACAACAGAGGGAGTATGCGTTTGTTTAGTTTCTCCTTGACACCATTTACGAAGAGCTTGCTTGGTTTTCCGTCCAAGGAAGCACAGATAAGAACCAAAATACTGAGAAAAACTTCCCATCCTCAGACTGAGGTCAAGCCATGTTCCTGGTTTGGGGCCGATTAGTCAATTCTCTTTCAAGAAGCCACGGTGACAGCGGTACCAGGAAGCGTGCACTCTGACAGCACGGAGCCTTTCCTTCAAGGCCCTGCAAAACTAACAGTGCAATACTCAGACTTGCTGACGCAGCATTCGTTTCTGGACAGTGGAGGAGGAGAGGATAGGAATGAAATAAAAGCATGACATCTTTTTCTGCAACTGCAGTGTAGTTGACCATGCTGCCAATATGCCAACTTCGCCTATTCAGCTTTAGTTTGACACTATTAATGCCGGGCTCACGGGGAAATCCCCATAACCAGTCAGTGGTTATCGGCCACCCTAGCCTACTGTATCAAGTTAAGCAGTAATGGGCAAGACGCAATAAAAGTCCATTGGCAACAAAATAGACCACATGAAGTTTATTGAACTCTTGGAACCAAGTCGACACATGGGCAGCAACGGGAATCTGCAGAGAACACATTCCAAGTCACTATCCACCACCAGCAATAGGTTTTCCCCTCCATCTTTTTTAATGTTCGCTTATACAGCATTTGAGGTTTGCTCCCCACAGAACCTTTCCATCAAGTTCACAATTTAGGGCACCAACTCACCGCAACCACCACCACTGACCCTGCCAAATGATAAGCAAAACAGGCTTTTTGAATATACACAAATAAAACGTGCAAAGACCCACCACCCAGAGAGCCAATGTACTCGTCAGTTGCGACCAACTTTACGTTTGTTCAGTACAAACTTACATTTCAACTTCAAGAAGTTAAAAGGATCCAAGCTCAGCTCCAGATGTATCTATTTATAAAAATAAATAAAGTCAGGGGATGTCGTTCGACAGGCAAAAGCATTGCTTTGCACACTTTACCGCTTACCTTTGTGCAGGCAGGAAGGCAGGCAAATGACGTTCAGATGCAGGATTTCCACGCCACGTGCCAACTTCGCTTTGTGGACCGAAACCAGACCGCAGTTTAGCGCTGTAGCTACCAACGCCAGGGGCCGACCAATCTGGCTTACGTTGCGATTCTGAAGCCACGCCTTTGTTAGAGCCAGCAGCCCACATGCCAGCGTCGCTCTGGCTAACGGGGCAATCAGTTAAACACGTCTTATAGCCAGGCTGCTGGGGAGGCTTCTCACCCCCGACAGGGAAGCCAGGCTGCTGGGAACTAGACCCATATCCGCTGACATCCTGACCATCGAGTCTATTCCAGAGAGAGGCTTTGCTCTGCACAACGGGTTTCATTTGGAAACGTGGCTGCTCAGGCACCTTGCTAATCTGCTGGGGAGGCTTCTGTAAAGCAGATAGATCAGAGAGAGAGGCTTTTCTCTTCATTTGGAGGAATGGCTGCTCTGGCACCTTACCAGGCTGCTCTGGCACCTTACCAGGCTGCTCTGGCACCCTACCAGGCTGCTCTGGCACCCTACCAGGCTGCTCTGGCACCCTACCAGGCTGCTCTGGCACCCTACCAGGCTGCTCTGGCACCCTACCAGGCCGCTGGGGCGGGAAGCCAGGCTGGAAACCAGTCTGCTGGGGCGAGAAGCCAGGCGGGAAACCAGGCGGGAAGCCAGGCCGCTGGGGCGGGAAGCCAGGCCGCTGGGGCGGGAAGCCAGGCCGCTGGGGCGGGAAGCCAGG
>JAOEHI010052816.1:0-16109 GCA_025447815.1 Percopsis transmontana | reverse complement strand
CTCTACTCCACCAAGTAGGAACGTCACACGCCCCCCCCCCCCACCACACACACACCCACACACACACACACCCACACCCATCCATGAACATACAACAGAATACCGCATTAAAGGATTGCTCACTGTAAACGATTATAGTCCCTTTGTGTCAAGCAACACCAGACTATGGACACTTGTTGTCAGGCGTGTCAAATGCAAAAACATTTGACACGCCTGACAACAACTTTATTTTACAGGCAGGCAGACAGAATCAAAAATAGTAGCTACGGTTACACAAAAAAAACACACAATTGGCAGATTTAATACAGACAAACACTCTCTACGACGACTTTCGCATACTGTGGCAACGGCACTTAATTTATGACACGTTCAAGAACATGTTCAAGTACCATCGCGGTCAATCCAGCCGCTCTATCAATGCGGCATCATCACTCAACCAGCGACTATGAAATGTCAACACCCCCTTTTCACTTACAGAGGATGAATGTCCATGATTTCGCTGCTCTTCAGAGGCTGAAAACGTAAGGCACTGGCATGCACCATTCCATATCCACAAGGTCTTCTTTATTAAGCCTGCTTGAACCCAATACCGACCACAACTGTTTCAGGCGACGAAACGGGCTCCAGCCCATAACAGCCGCCTATCTGGTGTTTCATACGAATACGGCTCACTGCGGTGACACTCAACAACACGTTGTGCTCCGACCCGGGTGTTGTCTGTTTCTTCTCTCGGTTAAAGGGGGCACGTAGATTCGTAGAAACAATGCCGCATTCAATTGTGATCTTTTAATCCCAAGTGTAACGCTATGTAGAAGAGAGAGACGACCGCGGCGGACAATCCTACTTGTTATTTTCCTACCGCTGACTAAAATCATAGACTAAAATGCACAAACAAGGACGATTCGGCAAAGACGTTCCTCTGAGTAACCAAGGTATCGGGGAAGAAAGTACTGTCTCCCTCTAGCCGTGGAAGACTGATTGGGCGCTTCTGTGTAGGCCTAGGCTACTCAGGAAATAATTGATTTAACATGGACATATATATATAAGACAAAATTCAAAATCCTTTTTAAATGTTTTAACAAACTTCATGTAATGTAATAATGTGCTGTAGATGTGAAAACAATCATTTTGATATAGAAATGGAGGCAAAATTGAGGCAAGTTAAGGATTAACATTAACTACTTTATTATAGAGCTTATAGATGTTATCATATAGTTATCTGATAATCATGTCAAAAACAGTCATTTTAATAGAGGGTTCAAGACTCAAGCTTGCCTTTTATAATTCACATTTTATTCATGCACTTTAATGCAACACTAGAAGAGAATAAGGGAGAAGAGAATTGTGCTTCAAAAGTCACATTTTATTTTTCCATAGTAAAAAACACGTTTATAACAGGAATATTTACAAGTCAACATTTTTGAAAGATAATTTAACTAAAAAACAAATGCCTACGGAGTTCTGAGTTCAGCTCCCCATGAAAAGAACTGACTTTTTGCACCGCTCTCCAGTTTCTTCACAAGTTGACAGTGAGCATGTATGTCAGTTAATGTACGTTTCAGTTTGGTTTTAAGGGGGCAGGAGGCAGACTAGCAGAGGCTTGTTCCAAAAATGCTAGTGGTCCAGGAGGAGGCAGGTCTGTCGGTTTGCGATGCTGAATGCTAACATCCTCAAGCACTTGTTGCCAATGGTGAAGTTTAGACAAGTGCTTCTGAACCAGCATTTCCTTCCTCTGCAGTTCATTTCGTAACTCTGAGACATCCTAGAAGAAGAAAAACCAACAAATAGACAAAATAGTCAAGACATTACCTAATCTACATTTTTTTAAAAATGTAATGATCACAACAATTTTTTTGTGTTGCAGTTCACAACTGATTTTAAACATTTGACATGCATTTGACTGCACATTGAAGAGGCAAGTGGCAAAGATAACATCGGAAGAGACGAACTGGAATGGGACAAATGAGGATTTAGGGCTGCAGTGTCATTACCTCTTTCACAACCTGCTCTGGCTTCTGTACAGACAATTGAAGCCTTTTCTGTAAGAAGAAGCATTCAGTCTGTCTAGCCACGTCCAAGAACTTCTGGATGCACTGGTCCACACCTTAGATAAATGAATAGAATGATGACATAACATGAAATATGACGGGTTCAAATCTGTTTTGAAGAGATTTTCACTCACCAGTTCTAATTTCCTCCTGGTCTGTTCCATTGACGTAATCTTGACTTACCAGGGATGCAAAGCAAGCCTATGGAGTAGGGGACCGTGATCAGTAAATCGAAATATTACCACAGTGATGAGGTTCTTCGGACAAATGGGTACCGACTGCAGACCATGGATTAGCTAACAAGATCTAGTTATCTAGTTTAGCATGCCTCGTCTGATGTTCTGTCAACGGGGCACTGAGTTTATAATAAACAAAAACATGTGGTTAATTCTTCTAACAGTGTTTTATAAATGTTTGCCAACAGCCGAATCTTAACATTAGCTGATACGTTAGCATGTAGCGATATCACTTAGTAGTTAGCAGACTAAGCTGCTAAGTGTCCTACCTCAAAGGACGCCTCCAAGTCGTCGACCAATGTATTTCCCTGACCCCTATTACCAGTACCAGGGAGTAAACCCGGTTGTCCCGGTCCTCCAGGACCACCGACGGGATGACCACCGGGCGGCTGTTGGCCAGGAAACATTCCCCCCATGGACGAAGCCATCTTGGTTCACTCAGGCCCGCAGATGCGCATGTGCAGTTACAGCCTGCAATTTGAGTCTTGTGATTCTAACTTTTTAGCAATAAAAAATGTGTATATATATTTTTTTTTGTTAAAATGTTTTGACCCTTAACTTGGGCACAAGTTTAATTTTACTTTGTCACAATTCATTATGCATTTTAGTTGCCACATGTAGGCCTTAAAATGTTGCATCTCATCACATTACATTATAACAATATGTAACACTATAATATATTGTGTGTGTGTGTGTGTGTGTGTGTGTGTGTGTGTGTGTGTATGTGTGCGCGCACACACACACAAAGACTCATTCAATGTGCTGAATGCATGGTACTTTAATATTTATACAATAATCAAGACAAAGCATCAAGGACTTCTAGAAGCATTGTTCATCAATTATTTCATAATAATTAAGTAATAATGCACCCTTGAGGTTCAATATTATATTCACACAATGAGTGAATTGAAATGAATTTAACGGCCAGTGTTGAGCAGGTGTTCCCTGGTAAAAGTGGTTCTTTTGAATGATGATGCAAAGTCTGCCTTTAACAGTAGAAAAAAAACATCAAACATGATAAAAAGTAAATAACAGTCAACGGTAGAGTTGCTTTTATATGGCATGTGTTTCTGTACAGAGCCCTCGGTCAATTTGTCTCTTCTTTCTCTGAAAAGAGTGTGAAATTGAAAACGAAATTGTTTGTTTTATTTTAATTAGGGTCTCTTTCTTAGGCTTGGTTGGCCAGGCCAACAGCAAATTCCACCAGTGTGCGTGTAGGCCTTCCAGACATGCCTTTCCTTAGGTAGGGAACTTCATCTTTGTTAATCATCACTCCGGCGATGTCCAGGTGGGCCCAATGACGGGCTGTGACAAACTCCTGTAAGAATGCAGCTGCTGTGCACGCGCCACCAGAACTGTGGAGATACACGCAGTCAGTAAGCAGACTGCTCCTAACCACCCTGCTGTTAGCTGAATCTTAACACCTTTCGTGTTCAGTTCTGGGCACTGGCGTGAAAGCTCCACTGTGCCATGTTTGTCTCATGTCGTGGACAACAGCGACCTGATTCAGATTAATCTCCGCACACAGAAGAGCTGTTCCATTAGAGCTTACAATGCAAACAAACCAGAACAGACCAGACGCCATGAACAGAACCCCTTTGCTGTGTTCCGCCAGCTGTCTGCTTTGTGTATTTTGAGCTTAACTCTGTATTGAATTGTATTTTATTTTTTGTTTAGATAGATAGATTTATTTTAATGTCTTTTTACAAGGAAATGTGTTGACACAGTCTGTACAAAACCTCACATTATATACATCCCCGTTAATGCACACATACATACATAGCATCTTTACACAACATTTACCGGGGTGTTTTGTTTAGTGATGCTATGGCAGAGGAGACAAAACTGCTACATTTACATTTTTCCTATTTCATTTCTCATCCTAATCAATTTTATTTGTCCTTTGCTTTAGCTTATTTGTAAAGCACTTTGTAACTTTGAATTGCGCTTTATAAATAAAGCTGCCTTGCCTTACAATGTACCTTAACATATATATTTTACCCTGTTAGATTGAGTTAGGTAACACACGTTACCTAACTCGATGGGAATTTCGTCAATAGCAAGCCATTTCAGGGGGACTTTAAACATGCATTAACCAAGTCCGCTGCCAAACAAACGTACTACATAAGAATGATGTCTGACTGAATGCCGTGAGATACGTACCGGCTGTATTTGCCGACGTTGTTGAGGTCAGCCAGTTGGCTGTCAGTCACCTGTCTGGTGTAGTGCTGAAACAGGGGCATCCGCCACACTCTGTCACCGGTCACAACGCTAGCCTAAAAACACAGAACAGTACTTGAGTTTGGTACCCAACACTAGGTGTACATCTTGTTTTGAATAGGCTGTCTCTATCTACCTTTTGTAGCTGCTCCCAGAGCCAATCAGAATTGGTGAATACTCCAGTGGCTGCTGAGCCGAGAGCAACATCAATTGCACCTAAGAGGAGACATCAGTTTATATTATTGTTAAAAGTCACAAAGGAAGTTGAAGGAGAAGGAAGTGAATTGTTGTGTATCCTACCTGTTAGCGTAGCTGCATTGACAATAGCTCTGGGGTTGAAGTTGTGTGCGTAACAGAGAGCATCAGCTAGGATCAATCTGCCTTCTGCATCTGTATTATCAACCTACAGTATAAGCATGGAAGACCAGCGACATCAAGTGACACTAACAATAAGTAACAATATACATACAAACACACACATCGAAAATATGTTCCCCCTCCCCCATGATCAACCCACCTGTATGGTTTTTCCATTCTTGGCCCTCACAACATCACCTGGTTTATTGGCCTTTCCGCTGGGCATGTTCTCACACAGGGGTGCCAGACCTTAATGAATTGAAGCAAGGCATTGAGTAATACAATATATTCTCCCTCAGAGGCTTGTTAAGATTAGGTCAGAAAAGGAACATGGCAGTTAGGTGTTCGACTCAGTGAGCTCACCAATAATGTTGATTGGCAGTTTGAGGGCTGCAGCGGTGACAATTGATGCGCACACAGTGGCAGCTCCGCCCATATCAGCTCGCATAGCATCCATTCCAGAAGACGGTTTTAGAGAAATACCACCACTACAGTCAAATGGATGGAAACGATCACATGTCCAGGGGAAATGTAAAATGCCTGCCATGCATGCTATTAAGAGGTTATTGCTACAGTTTTGCTATAATATTGCTGCATTATTGTGTGCTACGGTTTACCTGTCAAAGGTGATGCCCTTGCCGACCAATAGCAGCGGGGCTTGTGTGTTTTCGGGGTGGCCTTTGTAATGTAGTTCCAGGAAGACAGGTGGCTCTTCCGAACCTTTAGACACGCTAAGGAATGCTCCCATTTGTTGCTCTTCTATCCAGGCCTCAGACCTGAACAAAACACAAAGCTTATACCGCTAATAGGGAGTATACTTCCCCGAGCACCAAACAGAATTACTGGCATAACAAGGTACATAATATAACATAAAACAGTTGACATACCGCTTATGAACTGTGACTCGCTCTGCATATGCTGCTATCTTCTCCTCAATGGTGTCAGCAAACACGGTAGGAGTGATGTGATTGGCTGGAGCTTCCATGAGTAGACGTGCCAGGTTCTGGCCCTCTCCATAGAGGACACCTTTCTCCCAAGCCACCAGGTCATCACTATGAATAATTAGGGATAGGGAAGAAAATCGATTCATGCGAGTAAAACGATACTGTGCTTGCACAATTTTTATATCGTCAGGTTCTTTTTGCCAGAAAAAAAAAAGTCAAAGGAAACTTAGTGAGAGTGAATAAATGGTATTATCCAATCGTCCAATCAACTACATTCTGTTGCGTTAGGTCATTTTCATTAAAAAACAACAACAACAATTGCAGACGCAGACGGACCTGTAGAACCCGAACCCCTTCATTTCTAAGACATTGTATGGAAACACTACGTTTCCACAAAGAAAATCGTAATATCATATCGCAATATCTATAGAATCGTAATACACAGTATTGCGATACATAGTATCGCAATACATATCGTATCAGCATTCAAAAATCTTTCTAATATCGAATCGTGAGCCGATTCCCGTCCCTATGAATAATACACAAAAAAACACTGTGTGACACACATATGCCATATTGTACACTATATTTTAGAATGTATGGTATCGTGTGTGGAATTCTCCAGTGTTTCTAAATCTACCTTCCATGAAGGTGTGTGATGACTTTGGTCTTCTTCTTGGTTTTCAGTTGGTCATATTCAAATAAACCCAGCACGGCACCTTCAGCTGCCGACTGGGCATCCCCACAGCTATCCACTTCCACATGGCTCACCTCCAAATCTTGAAGCCGCCTGCAGCCCACTGTGGACACACACAGGAAAGGACAAAAAGAGGGTCAGTCTCAAAGAAACATCAATCCATACTAAATCAATGAACCCAGTGAAGAAGATATACCGTACGTCTTACCTGACACTGCTGATCTGACGTTTTCTTTGTAGCTGTCCCAATTCTCCGCTGTACACACACCAGCGTTGTTCTTACCCAACCCCACAACTGCTACACACTGGAAGTCCTGCAGAAAGACGCATTTCAATGAGGCATCTTATGCTGCTCACAAGACAATTGTTGACTAACCGTTTGCCTAACTATCACAGTTGCACTGTGACAGCCAATTACCTCATGAATTCCGTAAAATATTCTGTTTTTTCCTTTCTTCAAAGGTGGCCCAGAGCTGTGAAAAGCAATGTAAGAACCGATTTTTAATCTTCAACATTCAAAACTGTGGACATACATTATGCTGGCTGGTAGAGTAAAAGTCCACATACATTTTCAGGAGTTCAGAAAGTTTGCCATCAAGTTTGCTGTCAAGACCTGCCGCTGTCTCTGTCAGATGGCTGCCATCATCTCCCTCTTTCTCATAAACTCCCAATACCAAGCCCTGGTAAACGACACAAATCTGTTAATGACGACAAACTTCAGTCCGCATACACAACGGTTGTAGTTGTTTAACTAACCAATTGGACTTACTTTCCTGAGATTACAGTGATTTTGTGAAATAGAAAATAATCTACAGTGTTGTTGTGTCCGTGCTGCTATCAGAAATGCTCTTCTTAAAGGAAGCATTGCCATTTATACGTTATATTTATATGTTATGTTATACTGTACATGTATACTATAATAGAAATACTGATTTACGGAATATGTGCAGTCCGCATGCATAAGGTTATATATCGACCGGACCGTCGCTCTACATACGTCAACAAAATGAGACAAAAATAGAATCATGGCATTTGTCGCCCCCTTTTGCTATAGTGAAGGCCTACAGTTTCATATGAGAGTTTTACATTGATCTTTAGTATCTTTTTCCATGAAAGATACATTTTTACCGAGGTCTCTCTCTCTATATATATATATATCTATATATATGTATATCTATATATCTACATAGATATAGATATCTCTCTATATATCTATATAGATATCTACTGTATATCTATATCTATATATATATCTATATCGATATCTACTGTATATCTATATCTATATCTATATATATCTATATATAAATATATACATATTTTGTGTTACTGTATTTGTACTACAAGTTTTAAATTGTACTTCAAAACTGAACAAAACTAAGTTTACAAAGTTGTAAACTTAATCGTTATAATGTATAATCAGTAAGTAATATTATTAATATTGTTTATGGTCAACAGGCAGGGACACTGCTATTGCAGGGTCAGGGTTTCTCAGTCTCTCCCAGAAACAGGGGCACACACCCCAATGCGTAAAAAAAATATATATTTCCAATATATTGCAAATATCTTTCCCCAACAGCAAACATATTTAGCAAAACATTTCACTTTCCATATGGGTATACACATTCTAAAGACATGCAATGAAGTTTTTTTTTAAGGTGTACATTAATATAATATTAATAAAGTACTTAGAATATCTGGTAGACACTCACATGACCAGCACATGTCAAATTAACACACATACTGTATGACCTAAACCAGGGACTGGGCTGTTAAACAATAATAGCTAAGATGTCATGAATCTTTACTGTATTTACTGTTTCTTAGACTAAAACATTTATACATTTCTAAATCCATCTGCTACATCTCTAAATGGTAAATGACTCAACTTGAAAGTCTACTTAGAGCAACATGCCGTGACTTAAAGGCCCCATATAATTCCAAATTCTCTCATTTTGGGCACACTTTGTCTCTATATGAGAGGGAGTGAGAGGATATAGATCAGAGAAGATGGTTCAATCCAGAATTTGTCTTGCTTGTTTTACACAATGCTGTTTTTCAGAGGAATTTTTGGCAGATTTCTAAATTAGTCCAGCCCTTTTAGGTCCCTTCAGAGAATTAAACTGACACTTGAACTTTACAATAGGGGACCTTTAAAAATGCCTATAAGAGACTTTTCATACATGGATTTTAAAAAAAAGTAACTGTTATTTGCATTGAGCCTAAGGTTACATTATACAGAGGACATACACAAATGACACAAAACTAAATGGAATCCAGTGTTCAAAAGGACTCTTCAGTGCACTCCCTTAGACCCTATTCACTAAGATTTACTTCCATTTCTTGAGACCTATAGGTGTGAATATTCTGATGAACACTTACAAAAAAGTGACAAGAAGTGAAAGTGTGAGGTCACAGCTTCCTTAACACATTTCTTATCATTAATATTGATTAGTTATCATGCTGAGGAAACAAAGTTTGCAGTAATGAAATGGCAGCGGCAATTAACATGACAAGCAATCAGACACTCAGATTAGTATCTCATGGGAAATAAAGTCCCCCTTGTGGTTGAAACCAGAGTTACAAAATGTTGTTTCAGTTTGAAACGAGGTTGCTGTTGCAAGTACTTCATTCAAGTCCATTCTTTTTTGAAGTCCTCCTTAGAGTTGGAGTGAGTGATGTACATGCAGTAGGTCACATGCACCCGATTTGTTGTACACTTCAGTAATGCACATTAGATCTACATACAGTAACAACTTTGAGAGACCATCCTGGTTTTTCAAGCTCCACATTATGTTTCAATCTGCTACTCAGTCCGGATCCCCTCAAAACTGCTCACAGTAGAGGTGGTACGGAGCTGAACTGAGCTGGACTCTGACTGACCCTGTTCCATTCTAACCAGGCACTGGTGGTTTTGAATGGAGGGGATTCAGAGTGACTCACAAAGCAAATCAAAGTGTGGAGCTCGCAAGATCAGGATCATGTCACAAATCAAGGCTGAGTGCTCAGAGGGATATCTATGGAAAGAAATCCCTTGACTAAAGATTCTTTGTCTCTCAAGTCATTCCTTCTGGTCTGCTCTGATGATCAATAGCCACATTTGACTGCCAATGAGAAGGTTTCTTTTTTTTTTTTTTTTTTTTTAAATGGAGGTTAGTACAGCAGGTCTAGAGCAGAGATGATTGGTTCCTCTGGGTTCTTGTTCTGGGGTTTGGGCAGCTTGATCCGGCTCATGGCTACCATTCCACATGTGGCAATGTGCGTAAAAATGCTGGCCACGCCCAGCCAGAAAGAGTAATCCAGGCTGTCGTCCAGCACAGATAGGACGAAGAAGGCTTCTTGATAGTTGGCCACTCGTTCGGTCAGACCGTTGCATTTCATGGCCGCCAGGAAACACAACACACCCAGGGAACCAAACAGAGCTGGGGACAGAGGAGGAGGAGGAGGGATAAAGTGGACATTGAGATGGAAAAAGGAGAAGGAACAGGAAGTTACAGTAGTTCACATAAAAGAGTGATTAATGAAATGCGTGGAATATTGGCAATAAACAAAAGCATGAATTAGTGAAAACTTAATATTAACATGTAAGCCTTTTGGGTGAGCAAGTACAAAAGGAAAATAGTTGATAACCCAATAAAGGGAAGATGGAAAACTGAAGGGGATGGAAGGAAGGTCAAAAGGTGATCAAAAAGTGTGTATGTCTGGTAATCACATTCCTTCACATACCAGCGATGAAGTTCCACAGGTAGAGGCCCTTGTGTCCTTTGATGCTCTGGTATGGAACTTTGCGAGCATTGTAAATACAAAAGGACAGACTGACCACGTCAAAGCCTATAGCAGCCAACAGGAAAAGTATCACCATCATATGAAGTCCACTGTTCAGTGTTCGCACAAGCTTGGGGAAAACTAAAGACACACACACACACACACACACACACAAACTGTGGTTAGCAGCAAAATGGGGTTGTATGCTTGGGTTGTAGTTCTGACATTGTAAATAAGGGGGGAAAACACCTGCCAATTGGTAACTGCATAGGCTTACAGCAGGGAGGGAGCGAGTGAGAGACATTGGCGCTGAAGACAGAATGCTAAATGCAAAAGGATTGTTGACCAGGTCAGTCACCTTGCATGTTGCTGATTAACACAGGGTTAATTGCAGAGGTAGTCCATATTAACTTACTGAAGATTTTGCTTCGTCGATTTCCAAGCCCGCACTTTTTAGTCTTTCCTCCCTGGAACAGTCCGTAGTATATACTCCCAATAAATTGTTCGAGCTCCGGGTCAGATGCATTCACAATGTCGACGCCTGTTTTACACAGGATTCGACCTGTGACCCACCGTTCCGTTGAGAGCGCTACGATTAAGAGGATCACCGAACCGATAGATAGTAATGACGCCACAGAGAATGTTATTCGTTTCCACAGCCCAGGCATATTACCGATACCGGGCGTACAAGCCCATCGTGCCCTCAGGTAACGCGAACCAGGCAGATGGATAAAGAAACTTCAATGAGTAAACAGAGCGCACTAAAAATGTGTTGCGCGCAACTACCCCTGTTCGAGCTCAGGTCCGAATAGTTTTCTTCCTGATTCAGATAGGTTGCATTTTGCCGTGTTAGCAGTAGCCTATATACAACAGAAACGGAATCTATGGCGGTCAGAAGGATCCCTTACCAAGAGAAACTCTATCCCTGTCACCCGTTGCAGTTCCCAGTCACTCCATCTACCCCTCCCTCTCTCGCCTCTTTGTCATTAATCAAGGGATGTAATAGTCCTGTAAAACCCTGGCCTTTAGAATCGTAGATTTATATAATAACACATTAAAACAGAAGCAACCGCAGCTAATATTGGCCGGTCAGAATGAGTGATCTCTTTAATTAAACAGGGACCTAAATGTCAGGTGGCCTAGGACTGTGTGCGCAGTAAACTACGTCTGCATTTGAATCACGAATCAATTTATTGTATTGGCATGTTTCTCTCTCTCCGCCCTTTCTGTTAACTTCCATCACAGCTTAGAATGTGTTTAATCAATTGAAATACAAGTAAAGCAATGCCAAAAATTTAGCTATACATTATGGCCTACATGCTGTGCGTAATGCTGTGCGTATAGACTATTTCAATGATCCATTGTGCACGCCATTGCTGTAAAACTTAGACAGATAACCCTAAGAATGTGGCATTTTACATTATAGCATTACAGCACAACAGATATAGCCTAGCCTACTCTAAATATGAGCTATTCAAAAACCTTGCTGAGAAGTGATGCAATGATGATGACAGTGATGCAATTTGCTTACTCATTGCAAACACTGTAGCCCATAGTGCGTGAATTAAAATAATTTATCCATCTTTCTAATAATTACTGCACTAGAAATGCAGCACCAGGAGCGTCTGGTCAAGTAGGCCTATCCTGCAAGTGTGCCACAATTGAAGTAATAGTATAGCTCTGCTTAATAGGGCATTGCCCAGGGACGAGTCAGTGATGGTTCGGTATGAATAAGGGCATGATATTTTGCAATGTTTGTGTTTTACAGACTAAGGAATGTTTCTAGGGACTGCCATTGATTCCGCTGCCATACTAATAACTGTATACAATAATACCGAAAATCACGAAATACCATGAGTTTTATCGCCATCTGCTGGTAGTTTACATAAAATATCGCTGAGACTGGTGAAGATGGCGGACTCGCTATCTGCTGGACCAGGAGAAGAGAAAGAGGCAGAGAAAGAGGACAAGGAGAGGAATAGAAAGACTGTCAATGTCGAGAAGAACAGGGAGAAAGGAGGAGTGACGGAGACTCTTGGGTTCAAGGATAAAAATGGCAGCAGTACGGACAGGAAACGCAACATCTCTGGTACGGACTTTAGTTTGCTAATGTTAGCTGCATCTACCAGACGTGTGTTATGCTTGTCATTTATAATAATCTATGTTCTTGCACTATATACGGGGTGTGATACATTTAACAACACCACGCAACTGAAAATTCAACCATTTAATTGCACAACTTTCAACGTTGGATTTAGGGTGTAACACAAGCTAACGTTAGCTTCACCAACCTCCTGGTTTACACACTGCAATCAATCTTTGAATTAACTAACTTCAGGCTATAAGGATGCTAAAGTCAACTGATTTCCATGTTATGCATGGAAATATAAACTGATAGCAGGTTATTATGGCTAATCAATGATGCATTATGGACGCTGGGCAGATTTGTTTATCACGGGCTTTTTTATGCATCATTGTTGACGTGAAAAGCAGGTTACGAGGATAGTGTTGAGATACTGTCATCCAGTGCCATGTGAATGCACGCAATGATATTACTTTTCTCCATTGTTACAGAATACGATATTTTATCGTTGGTCAACATCACCTTGTTATTTTGCACATGATAATGTGTGTGAGAGAGTGTGGTGAAGGTTCCTAGTCAGGTGATCGAGATAAGCCTATTTCACCGTAAAGTAAAAAAAAAGGGTGTTTTTGTTAACTCTCAGAAACTAGTGTTGATACAAGATTGTTCATTTTAGTTTTCAAGGTTGTCTAGTAGTTTTGTATGTGTAATGGGACCGAACGTTATTTGAACGTAGATAGACAGACACTATAACACTACTGCAGCTCTTATCTCTACACTAGTTGTTTGTTTGGTTCTGTTAACCTTGCAATAGGAGCACTTCACCTCAGATTACCTGTCCTGGTGACGTCACATATCAATGTGCATGCAGGTGTGTCTGACAGGAAGGATCCCAAAAGCATTTCCCAACAGTGAGGAGGGTAAAATCCATTGGTCTATCTTTATAATATTAGCACTGCTTATTTTTCTAATTTCTGTCTCTAGACCTGTCTCTGGTCAGATTTATAAGCACTGAGCTTACCAGAGGCTACTTCCTGGAACACAATGAGGCCAAATACACAGAACGAAGGGAAAGGGTCTACACCTGCCTTCGCATCCCCAAAGAACTGGAGAAGGTACTTTTTACAATGCTAAACTTATAGTAGCACTTGTATATTGTTATTACTTTATATGGTGTTGGTATCTTTTAACCATAACACCCAAGTCGAAGATTGAAAGAATGGATTTTCTCTCTCTCTCTCTCTCTCTCTCTCTCTCTCTCTCTCTCTCTAGTTGATGACATTTGGCTTCTTCCTGTGTTTGGATGCATTTCTCTACGTCTTTACCCTCCTGCCCCTCAGAGTGCTGTTGGCGCTCTTACGGCTCCTCACTCTGCCATGCTGTGGCCTCGGGTAAAGATGGCTTCACACTCAAGAAAAGCTGGTGTCTGATGGCACTCTGACAGTGTTTTTATATCCACATTTTGCAATGTGAGCACTGTTACGATACATGTCTAATGAACAGCCAGTGCATGGAAACATTATGTCACATGAGATGCTTGGTGGCTGATTGTTTAGATTTTACTAGGCCTGTCCAAATTAATAACGCCCAGTGTAATGCTGCTCGTAGCCCCTAGAGGGCAGCATGACTCCCTTGCCAACGTTTGTTAGCAAAAGTAAATGGCCGCGATGGGGGAAGAATTTGCCTTCACACCAATAACATATTCTATTGCTCTATTTAATAGTTATTATTATAATTCATTAATAGTGTCAGTAGTATTGGCTTTCTACCTAACCCTTTATTCACTGTGTGGGTGTGTGTTTTCTCCTAGTGGCTCCCGCCTCCTGCAGCCAGCTCAGGTGTGTGACGTGCTGAAGGGCTTCATCATGGTGCTGTGCTACTCCATGATGAGCTACGTGGACTACGCCATGATGTATCACCTCATCAGGGGCCAGTCTGTCATCAAGCTCTACATCATCTACAACATGCTGGAGGTACACACACACACACACACACACACATACACACACATACACACACACACACACACACATATCCTAACGTGACGTTTTAATGGGGCTGTAGTTGGGTTCCCTCTGTGTGGTGTGAAATATGAACATATTAGAAATCATTGTGGAATATACATAGACATGAGCATAGTCATTCAACACCCCCACCCCCCCCCAACCCCGGATGGTTTCCTAGGTGGCGGACCGTCTGTTCTCGTCGTTCGGCCAGGACATTCTGGATGCTCTGTACTGGACGGCCACAGAGCCCAAAGAGAAGAAGAGAGCGCACATAGGAGTTATTCCTCACTTCCTAATGGCTGTGCTCTATGTCTGTATCCTCTGTGGTAACTGCATGTGGATGATTGCATGTGGGGCAGGCTTGTGTTTGGCTGTAGGAAGAAATTGGCAGAAAGAGGGAAAAGGCACACATGCTCATCACGCATGCATTCTGTGGCGTCTGTTAAGCGTGTCTATTAAGCGTGTCTATTAAGCGTGTCTATTAAGCGTGTCTATTAAGCACACAACGTCTGTCACACGTTTTCCTGAGCATGTCTGCAGTTCTTCATGCCATCCTCATCATGGTACAGGCCACCACGCTCAATGTAGCCTTCAACTCCCACAACAAGTCCCTTCTAACCATCATGATGTCCAACAATGTAAGTGTACACACACACACACACACACGTACATGTTCTATCACATTTGCACAATTACATTTTCAAGAACGTCCACCCGACACCGCACTGCCAAAAAATGTTTTTCAATTACTGCGCACAAACATCTTTACGTCTGTCTAAGATTAGTCATTGTTTTTGTTTTTTTTCTCTGGAGTTTGTGGAGATCAAAGGGAGTGTGTTCAAGAAGTTTGAGAAGAACAACCTGTTTCAGATGTCAAACAGCGGTAAGTGGCGTTACGGATCTTAAAGCTAGTGGCCAAATGTGCACGCCGAAACAACTGCTGCTACTTTTGGACTTTTCGCGTCCTGGCATTTGAATTTAGCGAATTGGCAGAAGGTATATTTATGATATGGAGCTTAGCCGCTGTGGGTGCAAAGTAGGTTAATCCTGGATAGATTTGTTTGTCTTCCGCAGACATAAAAGAGAGGTTCACCAACTACATCCTCCTTCTCATCGTCTGTTTGAGAAACATGGAGCAGTTCTCCTGGAACCCTGGTAAGAACTGAACCCCTCACAGAATGAAGAATTAGCATAGCTGGGATGTGGACTGCATATCACTCTCTAGAGCTCTGCCCCCAACCAAGTGTGGTAGCGGCGTGGCATGGCCACAATAATGCTGATTCACTGGTTCACACGTGCATCTGCGATTAGTGATCTCACTGCTATTTTTATCCTGTCTAACAGACCACCTGTGGGTGCTGTTTCCTGATGTCGCCATGGTGATAGCCTCAGAGGTTGCTGTGGACATTGTCAAGCACGCCTTCATCACAAAATTTAATGACATCAGTGCTGATGTGAGTGTTTTTGCATACTCTGTGTGTACATGCGTGTGTGTAAACTTTGCATTAAATTGTTGGTCAAACTAGGGAATCCTATTTGTTGTGTGTTGGTCCAGCTACTACAATGTTGCTTTGGTTTCAATGTCTTTCCTTCTTTCGTTTTATTGTGTTGTTTTATAACCTACACACACAGGGTAGAGAGCACTAGACGATAAATGATAAGTCTAAATTTGTTCATCCTTTGGGGGGGGGGGGGGGGGGGGGGGGGGGGGGGGGGGGGGGGGGGGGGGGGGGGGGGGGGGGGGGGGGGGGGG
>JAOEHI010052815.1:2500-16110 GCA_025447815.1 Percopsis transmontana | reverse complement strand
TCTGCTGGCTTGCACTGTTTGCAATGTCATAAGTAATTTTGCTCTGAATAAACAAGTAACCGGACTAACAAAACGTTTTACATCTCCATTTGTAAAGTAATACGTCTTATGCATTTTGAATAGGAGGCATAGCTGGCTGCAAGATGCCATAAGCAGATACTAATGAAATAAAAATCCACATCCTGGGTCATTTTCACATTGAACAATTCACATTTAACCGTTAAAAGTTTATTCTCGAACAAACTGTGTGACAACGATCAGGCAATATCTTCCATCTGCAGTTCGAAGTGGTCTTTTCTGCTGCAGGGATATTTCCTCTGCTTTAAGAAGTGGCTACACTACCATTATCTTAGACCCCTGGCTACATTAAGATATATGTCTGCACTTCCCAAATGGTAGTAGGCCTATTATCCATGTTGGCTATGTTGCCCATGTAATGGGCTGTTCTTTACCGAGTTGGCCGTGTATTAGTTCTCATTCAGTTACAGTGAACATTATGGCAGTTGTGTTGGACCGTATATATTTTTGAACACGGAACTGTGTCTAAAACATTGAGGATAATGTAGGCAGCTGCTGTTTTTGTTGGATCGCAACCAATTTGGGGTGCCTGCCAAGTTTCTTTTAAAGGACATTCAAATTGTCAATGCATTTTATTGGAATTGGAATTTATCCTCCACTGTATACTCCGTGATTATCCCATTTTATTAAACTATAGAGAGGGGTTTATTATGTTTGTATTTCTCTCTGTTCTCTGCATTCACGTTCATAGCTGTCTCTGTAAAAAAAACAAAAAAAAAACACATTAAGATTCAAAACAGCGTGTGAACAATAATATTGCAGACAATCACAGGAGAACATGGCTAAGCACAATACACAGCATCAGAAGATAAAGTGAAACAAAGAAAAGCCCAGGAATGGTGAGGCCCTATCATTAGGCCAAGACACTTTTATGAAAGTAAAAAGAGAATCATAGATTGCATTCAAGCCCAAAATTAGAGACTTTTCATGCTTGACTTACAGACTAACTTAACAATACACAAGACTCGATAGCTGTGGCAAAAGACTGATTTGCTTAAATTTGCAAAATGATTTGATTGAATTTGTTGACACAGCCGTCGGTTACAGACTTGTTTAGCTATTATTTTAATATCCTTCCTATCCTAGGTTTAGTTTCTAAACTGTTTCCTCTGTATAAGTGAACTGAATCATTGGCATCACACGGGAAAACCTTTTATTTAACGTGTAACTTTATTAAAGCTGCATTATCTAACATTTCTACATTCTACAATGTTTAAACAACCATTTTATATGAAAAGGGTGACTCAGCTTTAACACTCAGGCCTCAACACCTTTCAATACCACCTCCCACAACTGTTTATTCAGCCATTTCTACTATTTTTTCGCTTTGTTTGTTTTTGTTAGCGACCCACTCTTGGAAGTTCCGCCTCTTTTGATAGACGAGGGTCAGAGCCAATGAGCAGCATAACATCAGTAGCTGGACTAGTTCACAGCCTGCTCACACTGAACGCCGGTTTCAAGCGCTCAGCATGAAGTGAAAGCAAAGATTCCTCGTTCTTTGTCAAAAATACACAAGGAAAGACTTGCGTATTTGGTATAAAAAACATCAATGGTCTTGCTATAAGTTATGTTAGTTGGAAATAACTTATAGTTTGTCTACATCGGCTAGCTTTCATAGCCATTCAAAATATAAATGCCCATAATCAAAATACATTTTTGAAGCAATATTTGTGTTCGCATGTTTAATTTAAGGAGTAATATAAATTCAATAACTTGAAATTGGCTTTTGTGTCAGATTATAGATGCACGTAGCGTGAAGCTTGACAGTGATTCCAACGCATCCCGACGGTAAATAATCTGTCTAGTATTAATTAACAGAAAAATAATTTGTCTCCCATCGTGTACACGAAGGAGCAGGCACATAACCGACACATCACTATGATGTTGCAAGCCAGCTGGAGGAGATAGGCCACCTTGCGTTCGTGCAGTGCCGAGAGAGAATTAAAAATACTCCCACAACAAGTACAACATAAGAGAAGACCACTGAGGTAATCGTCTGAAGTCATTTCAGAAATGATTTAACCACCGAAATCACAGAAATTTTAAGGCTACAAGGCGAGTTCAATTTCAAAGGCTTTTTTATTTCTCTCTTCTTTCTTGTTTCTAATTATCAACAGGAGAGACCCTTGTTACATACAGTACTTAAAGTTACAATGGTTTCCACAATTTAATATGAAGAAGAACTTTGATTTTAATGAGACTATAAGAAGCACTTTTGCCAGACAATAATCAAAGGTGCACTTTGCTGGAACCGAGGGAACGGTGATTAGCCCCTCTTGGTTCCGCTGCCACTTGCACACTCGTGTTGCTGAAGCACGTATTTCCTGACGGCGTCTGATGGCAGAGCGCTCGAAAGGGATTAGAAATCACTAATCAGTCTTTGCCAGACTCTCCCGATGAGCTTTAGCTGCCTCCCAGAGGGCTTTCCCCTGGAAAAGTCTAGAGGATTAACTAGCCAACCATACAAATGAGGGCAGAAAAAAGCCCCCCCCCCCATCTCTCTCAGACCCCCCCAGTGCATGCTGGTAGTAGGGATAGGCGATGCCACTGATTTTTCTTTTTGATACTATACTAAGTAAGGGCAGTATCCCGATACAGATACTATAAGGTATACAAGGTATTCTTGTGTACACAAAAACATTTGTGACGTCTAGAGTGAAAATTGGTGATGCAAACATCAAAAAGTTATATTTCAAAGCTTTGGCATTCGTATTAAATGAACTACCAAAGATCCGACTTCTCTATTTTGTTAAAATAGCTCAAAATCATGCCTTTTTATAATAAATGACTATATAATAATTATAATGAATGACTATAGGGGAAATGCTGGAAGTAATACCCCCTTTAAGACATTCGCTTCATCTATTCGTAGGGTACCTTAGCACCAATTTTCTCAACAACAAAAACATAGCCTCAACATGGCTGCCTTCGCAGGAGACGTAATGTCTCAAGCTCATAGACGAAGATGGGGTTTCACACGGCCTGCACCCATGGTCAACTGAAACTAAAGCTACCACCTGAACACTGATGCTAAGCCTATCTCCACAGTTACAGACACACAACCTTTTCCAAGGGTAACTGTTATAGGAATCTGTAGGCTGATTGTTCTAGAGCGGATTCAGGAAGGTTGGCAGACAGACGTCCATTTCAGGTTTAGAAAAAGGCTAGATAAGAGGAAACGCACCTTGGGCTCAAAGTCAAGGAAGCATCCTTCAGAGCGGCATTTTTAAGGATGTTACGAATGGAAAAATCCTGAAAGAATAACGTTGATTAAGGAGAGAGAGTTGACGACAGCTCAGTATGCATTTAAATGAAAGTCCTTCAGTGTCCTCCTTGCAATCACCGTAAATGTGTTGCATGGAAGTTAAACAAAACCACCAAATCGCTGTAAGGAGAAAATACTTTCCAGCCACAAAGAAACCTCTTGCATGTAAGGTCTGTCTTGTGCACTGTACTGTATTAGTGATATAAATTACAGTTTGGTTTCTGGTGGGGGCAGGATAGTCTAGGTGTTTAGACTCCCAGTCAGAAGGTCGTGGGTTGAAGCCCCAGAGTTGGCATCCTTGAGCAAGCATGTAAGCATGTCATTGTAAGTCGCTTTGGATAAAAGCGTCTGCTAAATGACCTAATTGTAGTAAAAATGTATTCATAGACATAGATACACTGCCTGGCCGCACACTAAATATTTGGTTGGACTGCCTTCAGCTTCGATTACTAGATTAGCAAACGTACATTAGCAACAAAAATAAATAATAGAAATATATGATTTCTAAAATATGAGCACTACACCTGGTTTTAAGTTATGAAATTATAAGAATATCAATGTTTTAATTCTACATTCTCTCATTCATGGTGGCTGTTTTCACTGTGAATTAGAAGAACCCATAGACCCAGAGCTGCATACAGCACTTCCTGAGTGGTTTTGCGAACTACAGATAAAATTAAACATCACACATCTGTTTTACCCACTACTAGCTATGTGGGGCAAGTCGGTGACTTCTGCTTTATTATCTTGCATTCACTTTTCCTTTTCTCCACACAAACCCTCAAAAGTGATCACTAGAAAAAATACTTATCTACACAAAGACAACCAGAGGGAGGAATCAGTGATACAAGTTTATTTTTATTTTCCCGTCTGCAGAATTTTAAATAAATTATAGTGTTTACAATGAGGTCAGAATGTCACTGGCAACAAAAATGCGTGGTTCATAACTCGAGATCGTTTTTTCTGATCTGTTTTCTCATTTTGTTGACGTCTCACTTTTTGTTTCTCTTTTTCTATTTCAACATTCTTATTTTTTTTGTTTCGTTTCCCATTTTCAACCCCTCTATCCCTTCTTAGTTTCATTTTTATTTTATTTTTTAAAATTGTCTGATTTGTGTGACAAAGTTTTCTAGCAAATTCTTAAAGGTTAAGTGTTTCAATAGTCACAAGTTCACAACTATCAAATCTAACAGACTTGTATTTGAGTGTTGTGTTGGGGAATGTGTTGACTTTAATGGAAGCTGAATTCACTGTTGCATGTGAGCTGGACTATTGTTTTGTGCAGACCTTGAATTTCCTTCTTGACGACAGATTGTATCACTAAGAAGCTGCCATGTTTGTTACTATCAGCAGGTTGTTATTCTCACAAAGAACAAATGAGAAAAGGAAAGCAATGCTTAAAAGTGCTACGGTTAATTAATCTCAGAACCGTTAATTACAGTAAATACAGTTTCATACCAGTATTGGGAAAATTGCAAAACGGTTCCGAACAACTACAGACTATAGCTTGGGAACAAACGGGTCTTTCCCAGTGCGAAAACTCGGTTGTGAAAACAAGAAGGAGATTAAAAAGGGGAACTAGTCTCAGCTCGTTTTTTAGACTTTGGTCGTTATCTCTCTTTCCTTCTGCTGGCTTCTGAGTTCAGTTTGTGGTTTGTATTGAACTGACTTTTTACTGGCCTTTTCACCTTTACTATGGGTTTCTTTAAATATGTGTACTGCATATTCACCCAAGGACATACCACTACATAATGTATACATGATGTGTACATGATGTGTACATTATGTGCATATAAAAATACACTCCTTGATTTGTTATAATGCCCCACCAGTTAACTTTGTTTTTAAACTGTGCATGAAAGTGTGAGTCTAGAATGGGGGGAGGAATAGAGATGAGTGACAACCACTCGGCACTCGTGTGTGTGTGAGAGGCATGTTGTTAGTTTTAAACTAAAACAATGTTTTTGTAACGCTGGTTTCAACCACAAGGGCAATCGCAAATCAACAAGTGTACCTTTTTTAAGAAAACACAAGTTTTCATTGATTTTGAGTGAGAGTTTATGTACAGTATTGATCCCATGTTATTCCCCTGAATTGCGATGGCCAGTTTGTTTTTACCCTTATTTCCTCGCTCGCTCTCTCGCTCTCATCTGGTTTGCATAAGGATGAGTCATTCTATTGCGCTGTGTCATTCTACAGAAGGGACTTGGATCCTTCCTTATCCACTCTAAACAAAGCAACACCAACCCTGCTGGGCCTCTAGGCCGGCTCTCATCTCAGGGTGCTTCTGAGACAGCAGAGTCCTACTGGTGTTTATCTCCCACCCACCTCGAGACGCGACGTTTGACCGTTGTTTGAAATCCTTGAGTTACCACCACAGGACATGCATTTACATTGTTGTGATATTGAACTTTAGTAGAACCTTTTGACCGTATAACTGTGTATATATCCCGTTTGGGCACTGTATTTTAATGGACAAAATCTACAGTTATGTTACTATGTTTGAGATTTTTCCCGTTGGGGCTTTTATACTTGTGGAGCAGATCGCTGAACTTCCTGGTTCACTTAGGCTCTCTATTAGGATCGTGGGGCTTTTTTTTCTTTTCTCTGGTGACGTGGAAGTGCTATGGTAGCACGCTTCTGTCACGCAAGTGGGGGGAAAAATGCAAAAACTGTCTAATCAAAATCATAAAGAAGGTGTTGGCTCTCCTGTCGTATCGGGTGCAACGCGGGGGCTCTACCTACATACAGGAAGCAAGTTTACCTGCTTACCGTAGCACTCCTAGTACACTGTGGGCAAAAGCCCGGATGGATTTCTGTATGTCGACCAAGTGTGGACGGTCTTTTCATTCCAGACAATGTAATGTATTATTGTGACATGGTGGGGAAGGTTTAAGGGTCTAACTCTCCGCTCGGTCAATCAACCATCAAGAGCCACACTTTAACTTTTTTCCATTTAGGTATTTTTTTTTAAATTTTGATTAAGACAAAACATCTCATTGCTTTTCTCGTCTCCTTGTCTCCTCGTCTCCTCGTCTCCTTGTCTCCTCGTCTCCTCTAGGACCCAGAGGCAGCTGCCCCGGTGCGTCAGCCGTCCCGGGCATGGTGCTGGTGTATGTTCCTGGGAATGGCTCTCATGTTATCTGGCGTGGTGGTTGGCGGGGCCTACCTGTACCGCTATTACATCCTGGAGGTGAGCGGGGAAACTGCATCATCATATATTACATATCGGTCAATAGACAGACACGGGCTATTTCATTGGCCTCATTATGCGTCTGCTCTACTCCCCCCCGCTGCCCTCCTCTCTACAGGAAGACCAGGTGTTTGTGTGTGGGGTGAAGTATCGTGAGGATGAGTTCATGATGCGGGATGAAGAGGTATGGCACGGTCCGACAAAATGATCTTTCCATTGATTTGCACCGTGTGAAATGTCACCAGAGACTCTTCATACGGCTTTTACAATTCCAATTCAAGCCCTTTAGCAGATGCTTTAGTCCAAAGCTTCTGGCAGGGGGTACCCTAACGGGTGTTGAGGAGCAGATAGGGGGTAGACATCTTGCTCAGGGATGCTTACAGGTTGAGGATGGACCTAGCTAACCACTAGACCATCCCACCCCCTCATACGCTTGAATGCTGTTCCTGCACACTATTGTTTAATGGTGACGTCATGGGATGTCATTCATAAACTGTGCATAACTGGCTGTACCATGCATCCATGCATCCATGCGTCCTGCCATTAGACTACAGCTTAGTTGAGGAAGGACATCAAGTCCAGTCTAGTCTAGTCTATTTCTACAGCCCTTCGTCACATGACAGTCTCAAAGGGCTGCACAGGCCCACGTTTCACATGGAAACAAACGACACCCCCTTCACCTATTCCTCCCATCGGGCAAGGAGAACCTAAAAACCCCTTGGGTAAACAAGTGGAAGAAACCTTGGGAAGGGACCCCAGAGGGAGGAATCCAACCCTTCCAGGGCGATTAGGAGGAAATAGGTGCCGAGTGGCCAACAACAAAATGCATTGAATAATACCACAAAGTGTCCAGGCAGACAGAGAGTCACACATTGTATGAATCGAGTTGGGTAAGGGTCCGTCCAATGTGTTAGGGACAGTAGTGATAGTAGGACGTGTCCAGGACTCGGTTCTGGTCAGGTCTGTTCTCCATGCATTGAGCCTGCACACCAGCAGTGTCTCCATCGCAGGGGCAGGAGATGTGGTTGTGGAGAGAGCCGGCCATTGTTGTCCATGTAGAGTCCAGGTCCACGGCAGTTTCTCCCCCCTCGGCGACCCTCCCGTCAGGGGGTCTAGTGCGTAACCGTTCAGGCTACCCCTTAGCCATGGCCGGCCAAATGCCCCTCCGCAACAATAGGGTTGGAGGTTTGACTTTGAAGCTCGCTGCAGTTTAGTGTTCCACCACCTGTTGGACGCGCAGGTGGAGAGCTACCAGCTGCGTCAGCTGGAGGAGCGCATCCGTGTGATGGAGAAGGAACAGGTGGAGCTGATCAACATTCCCGTCCCAGAGTTTGACGACAGCGACCCGGCAGATATCGTCCACGACTTCTTCAGGGTGAGTAAACGAACGGTTCGGGAACCGGGAATCACGCCTGCGTTTCAGCTCACTTTCGGAGATGAGTAAGTCGAGGGTTCGACTCTGCCCACTGAGTTGGGGGACACTTGGCAATAGAGATGGGCGGAGCCATACCAAAGTATTGGCATTTCCCATCTTTAAGTTATGATTTTGGGACCACTTCTAGTTTGAATTTGTTTAGATTGTAATACTACGTTTTTTTTTCCCATTACAAATGATGATATCAACAGTTTGAGTGAAAAGTTAAATCTTTAAAATAATGTTCATGCATTTCAGAATCTCTTAGTATGGCAGGGGCCGGTTTTTAACCCGAAACTTTGTTGTTATTTAACAAAAAGGACACACCTATAAATGGTATCTATATCTTCGTCAGTGTTTGCATGTGCGATTCGCAATTTTGTATGCTATAAACCACTTCCTTTTTGGAGGTTAAAAAGTGTGAGACAAACTGGATTCGACTTCTGAGGTGAACTAACGGCAACAACCGTCGCGTCAGACGGAGACGGCGTCTACTCCGGTGTCTGACGTGATATGAATCTCTTCTCTCTTCTCTCAGAGCCTGACGGCCTACCTTGACCTCAGTCTGAACAAGTGCTACATCATCCCTCTCAACACCTCCACCGTCATGCTGCCCAGAGACTTCCTGGATCTGCTGGTCAAGATCAGGGTACCTGCCCGCTCGCTTTCTCATCTTAGGTTTGAGCCAGTAATGTTATCCAGACGGACAGGACAGTAACTGCAGCATGGGCTTCTGGGACAAAGGATTTTTTTAGTTGACTCCTAATTATTATTCATTGTGCACCAAGATGAAATCTGTCACAAAATCTTTTGATACTTGTGATGATTGTAGGTAGCTAAAGTTATCAGTCCTTAATTGTAAGTATTTGAGGTGCCAATTTTACCTTGAGACAGAATCCTTTTTTATTTTTTGCAGGTTTTATTATTTTATTATTATAATTTATTTATAAAATGGGCCTTCAGCAATAAGTGGTCCATTGATTGACACGGCGAGTTGGTGGTGTGGGGGAGGGTTCATACTGTCCTGTTCATCAACCCATTCAGGCTGGCACCTACATGCCACAGTCCTACCTCATCCACGAGGAGATGGTGGTGACGGAACGCCTCCATAACGTGGACCAGCTGGGCTACCACATCTACAGACTGTGCCATGGCAAGGAGACCTACAAGCTCCAGCACAGAGACAGGATTCTGGGTAGGCAGACATTGTATCGCGTGTTTAACCTACATTAGCCGACGCTGTCCTCATTTCACCTTATTTATCAGATACAACGGTGGGCTTTAGCGGTACAAATGTGACGATTCATTTTGTCCACGTACTGGTGTCTCCACTGTTTTGTGCTCGTAAGGAAGCGGTGTGTTAACCTCCCTGCACTGCTATAATTACAGGTATGCAGAAACGCGAGGCCCTCAACTGTCACAAGATTCGTCACTTTGAAAGCAAATTTGTCGTGGAGACCACCATCTGTGAGGCCTAGTCGACAAACACCGCTGTTGGCACTGCTCTATTTACTGCTTAATACAGTATGTCTCACATGTACACAATGTTTTTTTTTTTGAGTGATCTTTTCTGTCTCCTTGTGATTGTTTATCTTATTTACCATTTCTCTGTGAGGAGCAAATCTGAATGTGTTTTTAAAGTGTGGACACACCATATCACATGATTGTGTGTGTGGGTAAAGTTGGGGGGGGGGGTCGCCTTTGGTTTTTAGATTGTCATTATATATATATATATATATATATGCCCCATATTTCCATATACATTTATAATTCAAAATGAGCATCCCCAAAAAGTCCATAATTATAACCCCACAAACCAACTTTTTCTTTGTTCTAGTTTTTTTTTTTAATTATTATTATATCGTCTACTGTAACAATCAATACACTGCACCTTAACTGGAAAATGATTTAAAAAAATAAATGTGATTCTCTTGAAAGTGATTTAAGGTAAGTAAAATAGTAGGACTTGAACCAAACAAATAGTATGTTAACGTCGATAATTACTTTCAAAATGTTTGTCTATAAAAAAGTGTTTTTTTTTGTTCTATGAATTTTAGAAAAATCTACTTAATGTTATATGACCAGACCAACACCAAAATAAATCCTTCAAAAACATTGCTGTCATTATTCCTCATTCGTTATTCTTCCCAACAATAATTGTGCTCCCAAATGCCGGAATAGTTATAGTTTCTAAAAATTACAGGTCCTTGTTTTTTCAGCCCAGCCCTGACAACCCTGTCAGAAGTGGGGTAAAACACAGGTTGGGAAAGAAGAAATTATGTAATAATGAAATCAGCTCATTTCGTTGATGGTTATAGAATACAAATGAACGAAATAAGGGCTTCACTGGTATGAAATCATAGAAATTGTGGTATCTGATGCATTTATAACCCCCTAGGATTCTGCACTAATCTGTCTGATATGAGATCTGCTTACATTGGCTTTGCTATGGGTGAGTCAATTCCTACAGCTGATTTGACAGGGTATCCGCTGACACATTGGAACACGGATGTCATTTGATCTGTGTGGAAACCCACGGGCAGCTGTGTGGAAACACGTTAATCTGTAGTTGAGTATTTTTGGGGAATTTTTTTCACGTTTAAGTCAACTAAAGCCCTTTTACACCGCTGCACTTGTCTAACTGTAATTGACACTCCACAGTAGACATAAACTACAGGGCCATTAAGTGCATGCAATGCCAGATCATGCATGACTATTTCAAGAGGTTGCGTTCCCTTCTACTTGAGTGAACATTATCTGTTTTAGAGCAGCAAAATGGCTTTACTTAAGTATGAATTGTCATTACTTTCTCCAGCCCTGGATGATAAACAAGTCATCTTATTAGTGAAAAAAAATATTCATTCCCCTTTGGCAAGTGGGTCTTTTGGACAAAGCTATAACCGATGGCTGACGCGATCGTGTCCGGAGTTCAGTAGCTCACCAGTGGAGGGGACCGGGAGATACCCACTTCCTCTGCTCCGAAGATGGTTCACGAGCGTCTCACACAAACCAAGTGCCAGAAAGGAACAGAGCCAACCACACGGCTCCCTCCTGTGGCAACACGCAGCCTGGTAGACATTGGATAAAGCACTTATTCTATCGCAATGCGTTACTGTGCCTGATGCCAATTTTCGCACCAGGTTTGCGTCAAGGGGAACCCTCCTGCCCTGCTCCCTTCCACTGGCTCTTTATGGCAAGCACATTGAGCAGATGGTGACCCTCCAGGTTGTGTAGGGGTTAAACCACAGAAACCACAGACACAGACTGATCCCAGATTACATCCTTATGTCCCGTGAAAGTCCTTCAGCTTCCAGTGCAAGCTGATGCTAACCAGAGCATTTATTTTGTAATAAATACTCGCTATGTAGGGTGTTTCAATGTCTCTCACACACTGCCCAAGTCCATGCACTACAACTGGTAGTGGATATCTTTTTATATAAATGTGGGTTATATTATGAAAATAGATTTTCAAATCACTACACATAACTCGACAAAACTCATAACTTTTTTCCATAGGGCAAAATATCTTATAATGACATAACCCAAGGTTTATTTATAGGACACACGCACACACACTAAAAGCTTCTGTTGACCTTTTCCTTGCATACACCATGAGCCGTTGTGATAGCTACAATGTGGCACCAGTAATATGATCCCTGCCCGTGAATAAAGCCCAAATATTTAGCTGCGACTCCCAAGTTTTAACAAAGTACCTTATGCATGCAGTACACCTAATGAAACTGATCTGCGTACAGACTGGACAAAAGACAGACGAAAGGCTTGTAAATATGTCAGTGTCTTCAATGCAGAGATATTTTGGCTTTGGGAGTTTCAAGGGTTGTAGTTTCACATTTCTGGCCCATCTAAATATTTAATACATTTGAGGAAACAGCTTACATTGTTTTGTTTGAAAGAGGGAAGAAGTATTTGCTACGCGTAAATAACATATACAAATAACCCAATACCAAATGCGTGCAATGCAAAACTAAATGTAAACGGTGTGATTTCTAGTCATTGTTATTTCTGCTAGACGAACATTTGGCTAATCAACCAAAACAACAAGTCCCACGATACCTAGCGGTTTCCTCGCTCATGCTGTAGCCTAGCTATAGGCTTTCACCTGCCGACGCACATCTATACGATGTCTTTTTGATAAGGGGAAGAGGTAAGCATGGTTTTCAGTCATAAAGTAAGTAGCAAAAATATTCTTACACAACTAAATACTTAGGCAAGGTACATGGAAGCTAGCGGTCTGTGTATCTGTTACCATAGCAATCGTTCTGCTCTACAAGCTATACGTGTGAAAGTTTGTTATTATGGCAATCTTTAGCCCCCTTCGTCTTCCATAAATGTTGAATAAAATCCCCGCTTTTACAGCTACATTGGAAAAATAACTTTATAACATGATATAACCTTGGATCAGAATAATATTAACTGCCACTGTACAAAGGCTGAGTTGCCTGGTAATGTGGTGGAAGAAAGACCACCTTCGCTCCCCAGTTTCACTCTTAAAGGGCTGCTTAAAGGGGCACTCCTCGATTTGTGTGTGTGGAATTGCCCTTATTATAATGACCAGTTACACTTTTATACAGCGCCTTCACCTTAGACTGTATAAATAAGGCCTTCACAAGCGACCCCCAGCGCTTTACATGTCACTTAGGGTGACCCCCCCCCCCCCACCAGCAACCACCCCTGTGGCCAGCAGGGGGCACCGCCAGGCCCAGGGGTGACTCCTGTCTACGCCAGTAACTCCTCGTCTACACCTGGTGTATGTAAACGCTGCCTTTACCGACCTGCGGGATTTCGTGGGAATGTTTCGTCCGAAAATTTCGGACCTGCCGCGTAAAGGCCCCCGGGACTCGCACTGTTCTCTACCCCTCCTCCCCCATACAGCCGCCACAGTTTTGTGGAGGGTTATGTTTTCGAACATCAACCCTAAGTGTGTGTGTGTGTGTGGGGCGGAACTTTGGGGTTCTGAGGGACTGTAACTGTGTGTCAAGGCCAGGCGAGGGGAACTCAAACGCAGACACCAGATGTTCAAATTAAAGCTGACTTTATTGGACAAGGGCTCAGGCAGAGGGTAGTCGGAGGGCAGGCTGTGGTCTGACACGGAGAGGCAGTCACAGAAGCGAAGGTACCAGGCAGGGCGAGGGCAGCAGAACAACGAGGAGAACAGAGCGACAGTCCGGGAGGCAGGTCACTGAAAAGACACAAAGTACGTACGGGAAAAAATACTAAACTGGGGTTAACAAGGATACACTAAGGCTGGTAATAGTTTAAGAGAGATGTTGGAACGAACTAACTGCATGAGTTTAGTTAACGATCTGGCAGTGAGGCTCCCCGCGGGGCAAGCTTAACAATGCATAATAATTATGCTCAACTAGGAGCACCTGGGGACACCGCACAGCTGAGAGCAGCGCAGAGAGAGAGAGAGCGAGAGAGAGAGAGAGGGAGAGCGAGAGAGAGAGAGAGGGAGAGCGAGAGAGAGGGAGAGAGACAGACAGAGAGAGGGGGAAAGAGAGAGAGAGAGCGAGAGAGGGAGAGAGAGAGACAGAGAGAGAGAGAGGGAGAGGGAGAGAGAGAGACAGAGAGAGAGAGAGGGAGGGAGAGAGCGAGAGGGAGAGCGAGAGAGAGCGAGAGGGAGAGCGAGAGAGAGGGAG